>JAECUM010045908.1:0-18255 GCA_016617855.1 Megalonaias nervosa
GTTTAACGCCATTTTTCAGCACACGATAGGCTATACATGGCGGCCAGTATTAATGGTGGAGGAAGAACCCGGGAAAACCCCGGAAAGAACCACCGACCTACGATAAGCTACTGGCAAGCTTTCTCACATACCCACACTGGCCGAATCCGAGACTCGAACCCACGCAGACAGAGTTGAGATGGCAGTGATCCGTAACTGATAGTGCATTAGACCACTCGGCCACTTGGGGCCCCTATGTATGTATGTATGTATGTATGTATGTATGTATGTATGTATGTATCTACAGCTACAGTAATCATACAGATTTAACCATGAATCTGCGAGTTAAGGTAAAAGTAAATCCATCGCTGAAATAGTTACAAACTTACAATGGTTTCACTCTATCTTGTTCGCCTGAGGTGAGTTACGTCCATTCTGCTTAATTGTTAGTCCCTTGCAGTTTGGGGATTTATGTCTGCAGTGGCTATAAAAATATTAATTTATTTTCTGACTCGTGTTCAAGCCAGGGATACTCATTAATCCTCAATGATTGAAACTTTCTTGCATGTTTAGTAGCATCATACTGTTTATTTTTCTGTAAAACGGGTTGTTTTTTTTTTTTTTTTGTGTAGGGTGCTCTCCCTGTTTGATCTTTGCAGACCATTTAGGGAGGCCCTCCTTGCCCTATATGTAAAGGATGTGCTTGCTATATTGTAGTTTTGTTTTATTTTAGTAAAGTTGTTTAATGTGTTATGTGTTGTAGAGTTTTGTACTATTTGTATTAATTTGTCTATTTGTAAAAGTTGTATTTATTTTTTTTCTATATATATATATATATATATATATATATATATATATATATATATATATATATATATATATATATATATATATATATATATATTTTTTTTTATTTTTTTTCCTCAATTTTCTTCTTCTTGAAGGAAGTACTCCTCCGCCGCTGCTTGCTGGATCCATTCTTCATCAAGATATTCGTCATGCTCAAGTAGATAAACCTCCATTTCTTTTCTCTGCATTTCTTCCTTTTCTATCTTTTTCCTCCTTTTGGCTTTTCTTTGTTCTTTCTTAGTTTCTTTCTCCTTTGTTGTTTCTGCCCCTAGTGTTGCCAATGTCAATGCCTGTTGTATTTGTGGTCTTTGTTTAATCCTTATCATTGTCGTCTGTGATGGTTGTTGCTGTTGTTCTATTATCCTTGGTTGTGTATGCAATTGTGCTTGTTGTTTTAGTTGTCTTTGATATTGCTGATGTTGTGTAGATGTTTTTTCTTGTACTTTCTGTAATTGCTTCCCTGGATTTGTTGTTTCCTGCTGTGTCTTAGACTCTGTTGACTGTTGTTGTTTTGGGTTATCTGTTTTCTGACAGGCTTCCTTGTTGCTGGATTTTGATTTGAGATGTTGTGATTGTTGTTTCTGTTGTTCTAGGTTCAGCTGTAGTTGTTTAGGATTCGTCTCATGTATTTGTTGTTTTAGATTTTGCCGTTGTTGTTGCTGTTGCTGTTGTTCTTTGTCCTCTGTATTTTTGGGGCATTTGTGTGGAACATGCCCTTTGTTTCCACATCTGTTACATGTTCTATAATAAATGCACCCCTTATACCATGATTTTGCTAAAAAACCAAAACGGTAAAATGCTCGTTTTACCTCCCTCAATTTGCTTTTCTCAATTTCAAAAATCCTTGTTCCATTGTAGATATTTGTCAAAGGAATGGTTGCTAGTTTGGATGACATTACTTTAATGTTAAACTTCTCTTCAAACTTCTCCATTGTTGCGTCCAAAGGTACTTCCAGTGGGATATCTGATATGTGTAGCTCTCCTGTTTGCTTCTTTATTTTTCGCCTAATTGGTGTTGGTTCTCTTACTGTCACTATTTGTCCTTTGATTGTCATTTCTCCGTTCGGCAGTATAGGTTGTGTCCCTTTCGGTCTTACTATATATCCCTTGTATCCGTTTGGGTTAATTGAATATATGTGTTTCACATATTCCGGGTTTAAAACCTTGATTGCAATCATAACATCTGCCGTTCCTGGTACCAAATCTTTTGGTATCTTTGATGTGTCCAGTTCTTGCGTTCCTTCTCTATAGAGACATTCTAAGAATGCTCCTTCTGGTGTCTCAATTCTTTTTGTCTTAAAAAATTTCTTCATTTGCCTAACTCCCTTGTTTGCTTTGTAGGCAGCCATTTTCTCTCGTGCTTCTTGTTTCTCTCGTGAGCTTACTTCACCATTCATTTTCTATAGAAATAAAGATCTTCTGCAGTTTGTCACTTGCACTGTTTTACTTGTAGTTTTGTTTTTAGCTCTGTGATTGTTAAATTCCCATTTGGTAGAGTACTTTTTTCCTCTAAGTCTGCTTGGTCCTCGCCATTGTGAAATTTATTTATGAAATGACTTTACCGGTCCAACAAAAGTTTAACAATCATACTCATTCATCCTCAAAGATTGAAACTTTCTTGCACGTTTAGTTGCATCATACTGATTATTTTTCTGTAAAACGGGTTGATTAAAGCTAGAAACTTCGTCAAGTTACCTTTTCTTGCCTAAATAACATTTGAGACTCTCGTCAATTACAGCAAGAACGGTTAAAGCTAGACCCTTTCTAATGGCTAAATGATACTCACAACTCAAAGATTTTATCAAGATACTGCTCAATTATCATCTCGCCACCTTGAAATCATTCACATTCATCAAAATATTTGACAGGCCTAATTTCAAGATTGATAACACTTATTTTTATGAATTTCATTGCTTTTGTCAAGCAGTATTTACCCATCGGTCTCCTGGTAATTAGCACATAAACAAATGATTTTAAACATAGCGTGTGAGTTTTACATTTTACCACATAAACAAGATCATAACCACAACGTGTGAGTGTTACATTTTACGAAATAAACAAGAGATCATAACCAGAGCGTGTGGGTGTTACATTTTCGGTTCATCGATCATGCTTTGAATGCGATCTTAATGGTTAATTGTTAGGGACGAGTCCCTTTAGTTCCAAACACACATTTCAATGAAATCTCACTAGTTATATCATTAACAATTAAGGCCTTACTCACTTAAAGATCAAAATAATCTTTACGTCTGGTCTGCCCGATGCTAGGTTAGGGACCTGACCGTCGGTTAATCCCGGATACGAGGAAATATTGCAACTAAAATGGAACTGATAAGTTAGTATAGCAATATTTATTCCCTGTTTGTCACAAACTGGCTTCAGTTAGAAAGGTTCACTAAGAAACCCAAACTCAGTCATTTGGATTTGCCCATGGGCAAGTCAGATCGAAAAATTAAGCTTCCCCCGAGCCGAATTTGAGCTTGTCAAGCGAGCCGAGGAAGTCCATTTGTAAATCACTGATATATAAAATTAGGTCAAAACTTATTAATTCTCTACGCGCTAGACACAAGAACTCCCTTGTTGTAAATTGCTTCTAGTAACTCCAACATATAGGAGTCCAGAATTTGTTGCAGACTTTGTGTTAAGCATTTGTTTTGTATATGTACGTTTTGAATTTTCCCCTAGCGAAGAACTTGGATGGCTTGAAACGTTAAGAAACCGTCTTGAATTTGCACCGTTGTCAATTTTTGTGTATTGTTTCGCTCCTACTGATACAAAGATATACATATCCATTTAGCAATTTACCGTGAAAGTTGTTGTAAGTGGAGAAGGTAGTACAATATATAAATGAGAAAACTTGCCATTCCTTTACGAGTGAGTATCTCAAAGGGATTGGAAAATAGGTTTGACTAAATGACGAAACAACACGAGACAATAAGGGCATTTAGAGTTATATATAATTCATCAAAATTTAATTATTATGTGTTGTTGACCATTGCCACTGACCACATCATTGTTTTTGTCCTCTGAGTGTGTGTCTGTCTGTCTATGTTCGCCGTTTTATCTTACAGGTTTATTGTCCTATGCCATGGGCAAAACTTAGCTACACCCAGTTTTATACGGGTTATCAGTTGTGGCTAGCGGCGATGGTAGAGAGAGAGAGAGAGAGAGATACAAGACAGACAAAATGTCTGAGGAACCAAGGGAGATATTGCGGGGTTAGGGTCGGAGGACATTTTTTATACAATTGTTTATATTGTCCACATTTCCGCTTCTGTGTAGGCCGATTAATATATCAGTTTTACCATCAGAAAAAAAGAGAGACTGCTGTTGATAAGATGAGTTAAAACAAGGATTCTGAATGAGTAACTAACGCACACGGAGAGAGAAAGAGAGTGAGTGCGACCTTGATACATTTCAATATTTAAAACTGATCCGCTCTGGAACATTATTATTGATTAAAAGACATACCAAAATAAAGCATGGAATAGATCACAGTATGTCTATGCCACTGAATTTATCATTTGGCCAACATGTCAGCAAACGCTACTGTAACATTTTTATCATTGGTACTGTGTGACACTGTATAGAGATGCTACTGAAGGTGTAAGTTACTCATTTTCAAGGTTTTCATCCAGCTCAATTGTTTTGTCTCTCACTACAGCTTTCCATGCCTTTTATCCTTAGGGAATGAGAGAGAAGATGGGGGAGGGGGATAAAAGTGAAAGCTGAAAAGATTTAGATGCAATTGCATAATATTTTTAATAACACAAAACGGGAATTATATTTTCTCATTATTTTTTATTTTATTAATAATTAATCAGTGGAACGTCATAACTTATTTAGTGGGTACACCAGCAATTCTACTTGTGAACCCAAAATTACACGTGTTTTGAAACCACAATTATGTGCGTTTTTATACGCCATGGCCGAACCAATATTTTATATACTAACATCATAGGGACATTTTAAGATACCAACATTACTGATATATTAAAAGTGCCTTTTATCATCACTTTACAAGCGACATTATTTAAATGCATATATATTTGAATTCAGTCTGATGAAGCAATAAAGCGAAACCTGTCACACATTCTACGTGTTGGTGTTGTTTATTTTATAATTTATTTTATAATATATATATATATATATATATATATATATATATATATATATATATATATATATATATATATATATATACAACGACTTTTAGAATCCTATAAAAAATAAATATTTGCATTAGATTTTCCTCTGATCTGAGGTATTACTTTCTATTCTTGTAAAAACACATTTTGTAAACAAATGAATACTCTCTTGTCACATAACCCCTCAATATGAAGAACAACCATGTGGAAAAGAGGAGTGGGTGAAATACAACAGCAAAATGCAGACCACAATTCAAAATCATGGGTAAAAGAGAACTTTTTATATCTTCAGTGGCCTCACGTCATTCTAAAAATGTGTTGGTTGACTAAATAAATCCTGATATTGCCGAGATTTATATATATTTTAATTCAATATTCTGGTATACGTGAATTTTTAAATGATGAAATTTTATTCCAAATTTGTTACATTCAGTGGCCGTTTCGGACATTTAACATAGTAAAGTCACTTCAAATTTCCTAAATGGTACAAAAAGACATTTTCTATATAATATAGAGTACGTAACTTTAATATTTATAATCTTTTCATCATTATCAAGGGTTTCCTATGCTAATACTTCTTGATTCATCTTAAACATAACAAATGCACTGGATGTGTTGGGTTTTTTACCATTGGATAACAAATGATTTTGTTGTTGTTATGTGCTTCACGCCATTTCTTTGCATATGATAGGCTATACATAGCGGACTGGATTACTGGTTGGACAAGAATTCGAAGAAACCCAGGAAAGAACCACCAACGCACGAGAACCTGCTGGCAAGCTTTCTCAGATACTCACATTGGCCGAGTACAAGACTCAATGTCATTATCGGAGAAAGATCATAATATAGATAACAAGGGTTATTAATACTAGAAAGGATACAGATTCATGCTTTCTGTTAAACGAATGTTTCATAAAATATCATTCTCACGTTTTCTCGATGTTGGTTATATATTTAAATTCCTTAGGTATGTTTGCGCAACGCATACGGAGACACATACCTGGACCATTTTAAATTATGTTTTTACTTACGTCGATATAGTAATTTATGTACTGTGCTATGTACATCTGAAGTTTGGTTTATAAGTAGCAAATGCTATCAATACGTATCATCGTACACGATTCTGAAACTTTATTTTGTCTAGTTCTCGGCAAAAATTCGTTTCTATTGATCGTTTTGGTAGCTGAAAATAGCGTAATGCTATTTATATCCCTTAACATACTTTCTGGATGAATATTGGTTATGGCAGATATTAAAATTTTATAATCTGAAAATTTGATTTTGTAATGTTTTAGGCATTCTTTTGTCCAAAACCTTATGTAAGAGAGTTTGAACTAACATAGTCATTACAGTTTGTTCTAATTTGATATCTCGTGAATAATAAAGCATTGCTTCGTGATCTATTTTGTGCCTTGAATCATTTTGGGATCATCATATGCTGGTTTGAGACCAACATGAAATAACAGGAGTGGAGATAGATCATTGCTTTTGAATGGACATGCATGTGACGCAGAGTCTACAAGATCAAACGCAGCCGATTTACAAAGTTTAGTAAAAAAATTTAAATAACGTTTCCTCATTTTTTCAAATTAAAAGTAAAATGTATATCATGTAAAAGTGTCAATCGAGAAAGAGATGCTAACTAGAAAATGTGTCATTGCTAAAGAAGGCCTGTAAAGGGAGAAACATAAGAGGCATGGTTAATTGTCATTATTTTTATGCCAATATGACGTTGAAAATGTAGCTGTACCTCTCGATACCAGTTTGAGTATATTCTTAAAACTCTGTGACACACACTGAAACAAATCCTTTGTTTTATTATTTTCTTAACAATCAGTTCCACTCCTACAAAATCCTTATTGCCGGTTTATCTGTTTGAATATATTTCTACAGTCAATTCAGTATCAATAATAATCCCATGCTTTTTCAATATCGATCCAATCATGGAATATATTCAGACATACCACTATTAAAGAAAACGCATTTCTGATGTTCTCCTTTTTATATTCATAAGAAGCTAGGACATCTTATCCATTAGATGAGTTTCAGGTTTTTTTAGAGTCTATCCTGTCCTGTACAATAGTCAATAAACCTGCAACCTTCATTTAACATTGAAATGAAGAGAGTGGTAAAATCTAACACCGCAAATATTTATGGGCTGTATTAAAGAAATACAAGTTCCAAAAGCCACAACATACTGCATCTGAACACATGACAACTATAACCATTATTTTGATAAACAATGGAAGCAAATAAAAGTTCAGTTGAATGGTTTTATAATCAAACAAAACAAGAATTGTCCAACATAATCAGGCCGATTTTAGTTGGTTTGATACGAACGAATTTGTAGCATTTATTTTTATTTATTACAAGTGTGGGAATGGATTTTGTAGCGTACTTCATGATAAAGATACTGCAGTACACTGTGTTTAAAACACATGTATAAGCATGAATTTCATAACCAAAGGGAATAAATCTAACTATCGTTTTAAATCAAATTAATCAAATATTATCCAACGATTCATGTATACTGGTAATATGGCCTGTTTTGGCTGGTCTACAACATACGACTTTGAAATGTTCATCTTCATTTAAACATCCAGGGGATGTTTCGTGTGAAGAAAAAATCTATATTTCTCATCAGCAAACTTTACACATAACGAGAGCTGATATTCGTTACACAAAGAATTCAGTATTTGGCGAACCTAATTTTCATTTTTCTGGATAACAACGTTTACTTTATATAATTTATGTCTTTAATATTGTCTCAAACTGAGCTAATCAAACACCTCCATGAGCATAGGCTTGATAGGTCATATTCTCCACTACTTCCAAGGACCTCAAGACAACATACGTTGTCAGCCGACAAGTTCGTAAATGCGCAACTACTACATTAATTTGTTTCTAATCAACTAATGACCACATTTCGCGCGAAACTCTAATTTAACCCCAGTTGGATGGTATTGCTTTCCTTTCACATTCGCATGACTTATTAGTAATAAATTTGGAGCCGAAATATTAATACGAAAAATAAAACGACCCAGGAATAAAAATCCTAAAATGATGCTCATCCGTATTTATATTTGTAAGAATAATGTAGGACTGCATGTTGTATGTCACGTGGCAGCGACTTTAAGTAATACTCTAGTTGAAGTGTATATATGTGTGTTTTCTTTCTTTAGCGTAGCTTAGTTTCTAAATGACGACAAATGCCAGGTAAATATAAACCGTAGTATTTGGAGAGAAACTGTTTTAACGAGACCCTTTACATGCTATACAGGGCATATTATTAATTCATGAATGTATCGGGCATTTACCGTTTGTATAAGGAATTCAAGCGTCAATGAACTCGTATGTTTATGATATAGTAAATTCAGTTTTAAGTCGAATCGGTTTTTGAGATGACCAGAGTCCGCATACAATAGTCGAATCCTGATTCAGATCTGGAAAGCATTCTTCTTTAGAACCCTGTTACTGACCACTGGTGTTATCTATTAGAAATATGAAACATGAGATTTACACCTCCCTCCCATCCTCACTGTCTCTTTCTCGTATACATATATATATACATATATATATATATATATATATATATATATATATATATATATATATATATATATATATATATATATATATATGAACAAATGTTCAGCTTTTTACAAGGTACATATTTCTTACCAAAACAAAACTCCGCCTGTATGTTAGCTTAGTGGTACTACGAGTACTCTCTCTCTCCATTTTTTTCTAGTCATTCGAGATATATGGCAGTCCATTTCAATAATAAGTTTGTATTTCACATTAAGAAATTTTAAAAAGTTAGGGAAGCAACTAGGAGTTCTTTAGGCATGGAAAGATTCAACAAAAAAGAATAATCATTATTAAGTAAGGCTTATAAAAGTACTTTTTTTATTGTAGCCATCACTTAAACGCTGATTTAATTGATTATGATTCTGATAAAGTGTTAATTGTGAGGAATATTTATATCTGGCTATGAAGCAAACACGTGATCCATATAACTAGTTATGTTGAATAATTCAAGATCCAGAGAGAAGTTTATACATATTACTAATTAGTTTTGGATCATTCTAATGCATAAAGACATTTAATCTGGCAAAAGAGAACGGATCATTCTCTTACAACTTAAGTATATTAAATTAGGACATGGAAAATAGAATGGATATTTTTTCTTTTAACTGAACCATACAAAAGTTCGGAACTTTACGAAGTAAACATCAGTTTAGAAATGCAATAGTTCATTTTATTTGAACATAAGAGAGTTTGACATTTAGATATTGAACTGTCTAAATGTTCGGTGATTTGCCAAATGGACCTTTCCCTTCTTTGGACATTAAGGGTCTTTCCATAAATACTTAAGAAGTGCTTTTATAGGAGCAGCCAAATCTGAAATATTTACTGGACGAACAGTTATTTTCACTTCTGCCAGGTGACCTGTTGACATTGGCTGTGATATTTGAATTAGGTCGTCCTGATATATCACGGGATTTGATTCCCAGTAATACTCGCTCCTGTTGAATCCAAGAAAACTAGAGCATGTTCCATAGTAGATTTGGTTGAACCACGTGTTTCCTTGTGCATGGAAAATCTCGCCTGGAGACGTTTGCCTACGCCAAGCCAATTGCTGTAAAAATGGAAGTCGTAAGGTGCAGCCCACATTATATCAATTCTGCGAGCGTCCCCTTCAATCAACCAAGACACTGTTCCATATGACCCTGTTGCAGTATCAGACAACTTTCTGGCAATCGGTACAGAAGGAAATAATATGCAAATGCTGAGTTTGATGAAGGCATGATAATGCAACTAATTGCCAAAATATTTTCTAGACTATATATATATATATATATATATATATATATATATATATATATATATATATATATATATATATATATATATATACACACACACACAGTCTCTACATACGTGTATAAGCGTCAGGATGATGTGCAGTAGATATCTTCCTCGTAAAACAATATATTATTTTACTTTTTTATGTCAAATATACACTCATTACAGATTTTCTATGCACAGTTCATGATGGCATGTTCCTAATTGTTTCTCAGAAACTGCGAAATGAAACAAGCTAAACATTTCAACTTTGACCATATTAGTGACATCGTTATTGCAAGGTAATCTCTCTCTCTCTCTCTCTCTCTCTCTCTCTCTCTCTCTCTCTCTCTCTCTCTCTCTCTCTATTCATGCTCCTCAAGTTTTTAGCAAGCGTGAAATAAGCATAGTAGAAATTGTCGTGCATAAGTTGTTTTCGTCTTGGTTCCCTTGTCGAACAATGCTGACAGCTGTCTTTGGGTTGCTTGTTTTGATGCTTTCTCCCAAGCAGTAAGTAGAGGTTCTGCGATGTTTGTTGATATTTTTCGCTCCAGTAGCTAGATTTAATCTTGGATATTAATTATATACTATTAATTCCAAATACTAGTCTTTCATAAGTCAAACACTGAATCCTAATTGCGTGTAGGTATGTCATGACACGTTATTGAAGCTGACTTATTTCATATCACGTTACTCTCAAACATCTTTGGGACCAACAATATTTTCTTGCATACATTTAGGTAATCGAGTAAAACGCAATGTATAGATCACAATGACCTGCTTTTGAATTCATGCGGATATGTTTGCCAACAGCTGCAGACGATATGGATGTCAGTCTCTTAAATCAGCATTCTTCCAGCAAAAAACAAGAAATATCAACCTCGCAAGTCCACTTCTTTATTCCTGGAGAAATAATAAATTAGGCGAATCTGCAGTTTCCATAGCCTAATCGTGTATTTGAGTGTTCCTGCCTGGGATTCTCGCTTGCAGACATGTGAATGACTAGGATCAACTCTCCATAGGTTTGGTAATTCTGTGTAAGCCTGCATCGGTAGTGTGAAAGAAAGGATCTACCTTGAACTATCAGCATTATCCAACAAGCACCATGTCAATCTCCATAGTTTTGGAAATTCTGTGTAAGCCTGCATCGGTACTGTGAAAGAAAGGGTATACCTTGAGCTATCAACATTATCTAACAAGCGCCATTTCAATCTCCTTTCATGTCCTTATTTTATATATGTTATTTGCCTTAAACAGATCCCTGTATTTAACAAAACAGATATGTATCATGTATAGATCCTACAGAGAAATTTGTCTTATACTACATTACATCGTAATCTTTCTACTTACCATTGCTTCTCTTTTCGACGGTAGGATATCACCAGGGGGAACAGTCAATGCTCCAGAGGCAATCTTCACCACAGGATTTGTAAGAGAAAATCTTGTCCAGTTATTTATTTCAATGTCACATTTTACTCTATAGCCAGTATTCATCAGGCCTCTCAACGTTGTGCCGGTTAGACTCGTACCTGCACTCACGGCCTTGGCAGCAGCCGATATAACGGGAGTTACATCAACTACGGCTAATGTATTACAAAAGGCTGTTACTACAAAATAAAAGATATAAAATTATTTATAATTAACACACAAGATCATGTGCGAGTTTATGAATATTCATTTTTTATCTTTTACCTACAACTCTACCATTCCTATATGGTGCTATATGTACTTAAAATGCAAGCGAGGTTGAATGGTTAGCAAGCGCAGTTTTTACACTGACATGCAAATAAAAAGTTTTCACTCTTCCGACTTAATGTTAGTTGAACTTGTGGAAATGTTCGCTGTCAGTCATCATTTTATGTCTCTCTGCTCGTCCGTTTGCATTCTTTTCCAGAACATTCTATGAGTTCTTATATTATTCAGATCATGCTTGTTGGTGGATGTGTACAACATCTTTGGTACAAGTTTAATTATGGGAGATAATTCTTATTGGCTTACCAAGTTACGGCACCTAATTCTCCTACATCATCTTGCCAAAATCTAACGTATGTATGTTGCTTTACCTTTGATTGATATAAAATGAGTGTATAATGATGAATGTTGGCTATTAGGCTAGCGTATTATAGAAGTTGGGTGACTAATATTACGAGTTTTCTGCATGCAGATGGTCCATTTTGGTTATATGTTATATGGGTTTGTGGTAGATGGTTTAATATTGGGACCTTGTTCTATCTTAACGAGATCTCCAATAATTTGGGTCCGAGGGATCTATGGTTATGGTCTTCCTTGACTTAAACAGTTACCATTTTGGGTCCAGGGACTCTACAGTTATAGTTCAATAAGATTTTGAATGATTTATACAGTTATGGGTCTAGGTGCTCTAGAGTTATGGTTTAACGGGACTTTAATGAGAAAAACTGTTAGCTTTATGCGTTCAGGGATGCTAGAAGAATATTTATATGTGCGTAACTATCTCAATGTCACTTAATCGCGTTTTACAAAGTTAACGGGATATGGTATCAATAATAATTCTCAAAAGATTTTACATGAGTTTGTGGTGTGGTAAAATGAAAGCACAAATGCTTCGGCAAATTTACCAGTTGAGCGTTTCTTGTCCACTAGGGCGTTTATGAAGTACTCACAACTCTGAAAGCATTGAAATTCACCATTGGACATTTGTGAAATTTCCAGTTACATGCAATACGTTAGGTATCCTTCTGGTAGTAATATATCAATTATGACAACTTTAAATCGTTATTTGGAAATGAATAAATAAGGTGCTAGCTGATCGTAAATACATAGGCACTTACCTAACACAAATAACCCTAGTAGAGAGGCCAGCAGCTGGTCCATTGCCTATCGTAGTTTTCGGATGTTCTTCACCAAACAAGATATTGCTTCTGTGTGTGAAACTATTTTTATTATTTTAGACTTTGTTTTCTCTTAGCAGATCGCACGCTCCAGGTGAGCTGATCCCATCATGTCATGACTGTAACCAATCAGATTAGTTCATGGGCTGTGGTCGACAACCGAAGACCATGACATAGAACAGAATGAAACAAATGTTTCTAGATTAAACATTTGATATATTGAGGTAGTTGATTGTTTCCTACACAGTTTAACCTCTGTAATTACAGTTGATGAGAATACCAATTAATTTGCAAACTAGGTTCGTTCTTTTGTTTTAGATAATGGGAGCGACTGTTTGGGTGTATATTTACACATGTAATTGTATTAAATCCGGATCAAATATGACATAGGGGCTGTGTTTGATAACTTTTTATGGTATTCGCATCGATTTGTATCCAAATCAGCGATTAAGTATGCGCAGATACAAGCATGTTGCTATTAATAACATAAAAAAAAAATGTTTGTGACATGCCTGAAGCGATAGTTCATCGTCAACAACAGCTCCATAGCGGGTGTAAACTAATCCCAGCCTTACTAACCCGACACCTTTAAATATATGCTCATGTTACATAGGGGATACTTGGTATTGGAGCTGTGTAAGTACACATGTAGCCCTTTGCGGATGTAAACGTAATCCTTTTAGGATGTGTGTACCTTCAAAACACATGCAGCAACTCAATAAAGTTATTGTTACATATATTAACTTCCTGTATGTATCTGGGTAAGCACTGATACACGTGTGAACATAACCTAATTTCCTGTCTGTCTCTGGGAAAGTACTGATACACGTGTGAACATATTGTTACGTGTAGGCTCGTACAAAAATAACAAGAGAAAAGAGTGAAGCCAACAAGCTTTGTATATTTGAACAAAATAATTTATTTCCCTAGACAACAATGTAAAAATTGGAAATAGGACTTACAGTTTGTGAATATAATCCACAAAACTTAATCCTAAGATTGAAGAATACAAGTCCTATCACTAAACAGTTCTAATAGAATCCGGGTTAGAATCTCGATGAAATTCCAGTATGGAGGCGATGACGCCAGATTAGGTCGTTGTACTGGATATAACAGATCCTCGATTGAATCACAGTTTATAATGTTTCCGTTAAACTCCAGAATAAATTTCCACTGAATTTGTTTGTCCCAGATCTTTTACAAATATAACGCACTTGTTTAGTTTTCTAGAGAATAAATTATTAAATTCCAAAAACAAATGAACTTCAAAAACAATTTGGCTTCAACAATATAAAACATCTTGTACCTTCAAGGTGTTAAGAATACGATTGGCTGGAAAGCCCTCGGAATGAATATTTAACTCAACTAAAACGTCATTTCATTCCCGCGTGATGGGTCACGTGGTCTCTTAACGTTTGAACAGCTTAATAAAAATAATGAAAATTAGCACGTAGGCAAGAATATCCCTATCTAAGAACCGAATTCTCACACTGAAAATATATATAAAAAAGACTGTTTACAGTTCAGCTAACATGAGGGCCGAAATGACCTTGGCAATACCCAATCGTTATCACTCGATGTTTACAAAATCTATGAACCAGAGTTAGCTAAAAATAGTGATGATGCAATATCTTTTACGCTCTATACAAACTGAATTTACTGAAAAAAATATCGAATCCCGTGAACATAATCATTACAATAAAATGTAATGAAACAAAAACAAAATAAAAAAGAATTTTGAAACTAACACACAAGCAATTTAATTACATATACGTAACAATATAATAACTTCCTGTCTGTATCCGGGTAAGTAATGATACACGTGTGAACATATACTAACTTTCGGTCTGTATCTGGATAAGTACTGATACACATGTTAACATATACTAAACTTATGTCTGTAGAATTGGACATATTCTAAACAAACGTTTTGAATCTCAGGTATTTGTGTGAGGTCTACTGACTGGCGTTGATATGAAGAGAGTGTGGTAGTCAATATTGTTTATGTAATTCTAATTACTAAACATATTTAATGTACTCTGCATCGCTCACTGTAATTTTTATTTTCATTTCTAAATTTCCGATATCACCTGTTCTTCGTGAAGACAAATATTTAATGACAGTTATTCACTGTAAATATGTCCAGATATTTAAGGTGTATCTGCTATTGTGGTGAATAAGTTTATGTTTTGACAAGAAATTGTGTGGTTACTGCGTTTAAGTAGGAACCCTGTAGTAGAAAAGTGACATTTCTATAATATTAAAAGATTTATTATAACTGATATATTATTATCATTCAGGAGGGATACCAACTTTTTCAGCTTTATAAGAACGCTGAGCAATACTCTTTTAAACAAATTTCTTTTTGATGATTATAAGCTGTATAGACACAATCAAAATGGTCCAAATAAACATCATTGACAAATAACAATACATTTTATTCTCTGGATTATATTCTGCCTACCTGTCTAGAATTTGATCATATGCGTTGAGTACCAGATCTGAGCAGGTAACGTTCTGAATACATATGATAATCGATATGAAATATCTTTGCTGAATCTAATTCAAGCTTATGCATGGTGATATATACATTTATGTGAATGCATACATTGTTTACCGATGTGGATAGATGAACTCTTTATTCTTTGAGAACATGCATGAAAACTTGTTCTCTCTCCAACATCTTGATATAACTTGATATGCTTGAAGGCTCACTCACTTTGTCAAACGGTTGGCTTCGTGCAATCTTTTCACCTTTAGATATCATTAATACGAATATTGAGTGGAAGGCGTTCTTGCAACCTTCTGCCAGTATCGCATATCGTAAAAGATATTTGTTACAAATTGCATACTTTCCTTGTTTTCCTAACATATGCGCATTACTGACAGTTTTAGGAACTTTTAAACACTCTTTACAAAGATTATATTCCACAGTTGCAATATCTCTGCTAACCCATATTACCAAATTTCTGACCCATTTACAAACAATTGGCATTATAACCGTATATAATATTTTCAAAAGTGCATCAACACTAAAACTGCAGAATCGATTTTATAATAAAAATACTTGTTGTTGATCTCCTTTTATGAGTTGCAATTATCTGCTTTGACTTTGTCCAAACATATTTTAGATGAAGATAACCATATAATAAAGCACAGGTTCAATTATACTTTATTTCAAATCCTAATCATAGGTCTGCTTATGAGTTCTGAAAACAATGATTTGTTTTCCAGATTAATGACCACCATTCTCGTTTTATCACGAAAATGTTCAATGTTGCTACTAAAGACCTAATGAGTCATTTGCTATCAAAACGATCTACATATAACATTGCAAAATGCCATTAATATCGGTAAAACAATAAACGTTTATTACATTCAAGCTTGTGCTTGACATTCAGATCGTCAATAAAATGAGGAAACATAATAGTTGTTAGGACACAACCTTATATTGTGTCTAATGAGTGTTCTAAATAAATATTGTAACCTATAGATCTGCAACCATTCATTCCCTTATTTATGAGTGACAAGCATAATTTTCATTCTGTCCTTAAGTGTCGTTTTAAAATCTTCATAGATGTGAAATGCTACTTTTCGTTTCTTAAATATATCGTTCTGCCAAACCCTAGGAAAAATATTTTTGTGCCTGGAATCATCTATCAGACTGTAAAATTCTGCTCATAGGCAAATACGTACTTTCAAATTATCAGTAAAGATATTGCACAATAAGGCAGATGTCAATGTATAAATATTTGTGCCTCTTTTATCACCACTTTTATCACCACTTTGGCATATAGGACAGATTATAATCGGTCTCATCTGTTTATCAATACAGCCACATTGAACGTTTTCATTAAAAACAGCCTTAAGGTAGTATGGCCTTTCTTCTCACGCGCTCTGTTCAAAAGAAATTGGTACAGTGTCGAGGCCACATCATTAAGATTTGATTTTAAGTATATTTAGGACACTTTCTTCTTTTCAAATAGACTAAATTGTGTTATCTTTCTCTAAAAGAGATCACTGTTCTCTAATAATGCTGTTATAGTAATCGAACTCTAACGTCGAATTCTTCAATAAAGATTCAAATTGTTCACACCAATGAGGTGACGAAATACGTGCTATATTTAAAATGAAGCGTTTTTTATGTTTGCAAGATAGCAAATTGTGAATAATTATATCTCGTTTAAATTAGCGTATTAATTTGGCACACCCTACCATATCTTTCCTTGCATATAGTGACAGTTTTAAAGGTTGATTTATTCTCCCTGTATGACTTTAGAACAAACGCTTTGGTTATGACTCAGAAAGGCCATGAATGGCCGTGTTATGTTCTCCATATTTTGCCTTATGGCAGTTATTATTGATCCAACGAGGTAGTGGTCTTCTCACAAAAGGTTCCTCAAATCTAATTACAAACATTGAATCTATAATTTTGTATTGTGTAGCTATTGTTCATAGGGATAAGGTTATATCAGTTTGTTGATATTTGGATAAATGATTCCTTATGTTTCGTACGCTTCGCTAAACTGTCCTGATCTTCAGCATTTATTTCGTGTAAATGTTTGACGAATTATCTTCGTTATGAGGTACGTGACCTTGTAATTGCCCATGTTTACCGCTTATAGATAGGGTACTGTTGTCACAAACCGGTTTGTAGCAGGGCTAGTTGCTCGCTATCTCAGGGGAATCTGAGTCAGCAAATGGAGAGTGGTCCAAGGAAATGACCAATTTAAATCAAGAGACATCTTGACTTTGGAAATGTTCATCATCAGTTCAATCAAACAATAAATTGTTCCTTCAGGACTCGGATTCTAAATTCCCCAGCATGTTTCATGATTGGTCTTTTCTCAAACAGCTTTATTTTTGTTTTCGTGATCCTTTGCAATACCTGTACGTAATTTTCATGTTTCTGCACAACAAAATACAGATTTGTATTGAGAAATGTTGAATACGTGCCCTATAAGAAAATAAAGTTTCCATCAATATACTGCATTACTGCATTATCTCACTCTCAGTTCCACACATGAGGCTATTAATTTGTTACCGATATTCAACAAGTCGTAGTCTATCAATTTCATATATATATATATATATATATATATATATATATATATATATATATATATATATATATATATATATATATATAGTTTCTGATACTATCAACGACTCACATTTCAAGTTGATAGGCAATTGGTGCACTGCGTGAAGACAACCCCATAAGCACCTTTGGTGCACGTCTGAACAATCCTCGAAAAACGCAAATAACATTTTTTACGCCACTTTGATAGATATGCATCATGCATTCAAACAAAACAGTGTTTTAGGTTTTTCTGCTACATTTTTACATGACCGCAATTTGGTAGATTAAGCACATTTTTAAAGCAGCATAAATGTCCTCAAAATTTTCTTAGCAATGACCGCTTGAGTATTTTTCGTATAAATAGCCACCTGTTTCAGCAAAATACTACATCCGGAATTAATTAGCCACCTGTTTCAACAAAATACTATATCCGGAATTAATTTTTATTTGGACGGTATACGACAGGTATGATAATGGA
>JAECUM010045909.1:5000-19280 GCA_016617855.1 Megalonaias nervosa
TGTTTTATTTTTAAATTTATTTCAGTGTGAGAATTTGATTCTTAGATAGGGCTATTCTTCCATACCTGATAAATGGCATTTTGTTCAAATTAGTAAATCACGTAGCCTATCACGTGAGCTACCATGTGATCTAAAATCGCGGCTTTAAACAGACGCTCTCTAGTAGATTTAGTTGTATTTTAAACCTTGAGGGCTCAAGAGGTTATTATTGTTGTTGCCAGTTTGTTTTGAAGTTCATCTATTTTTTGGAATTTAATAATTTATTCTTTAGAAAACTAAACAAGTATACTTTTTTATAAAAAGTTCTGGGACAAAGAAATTCAGTGGAAATTTATTCTGGAATTCTATACGAGAACATTATAAACTGTGATTCAGTTGAGGATCTGTTACCATCAGTACAAACATCATCTGATATCATCGCCTCCATATTGGAATTTCATCGAGATTCGAACCCGGATTCTATTAGAACTGTTTAGTGATAGGACTTACATTTTTCAATCTTAGGATTAAATTTTGGATTATATTCACAATCCGTAAGTCCTATTTCCAATTTTTACAATGTTTTCTAGGGAAATAAATTATTTTGTTAAAATATACATAGCTTGTTGGCTTCACTCTTTTCTCTTGTTATTTTTGTACGAGCCTACACGTAACAAAGGTATGAACTATAAGGTAGCATCAATTCTTGACGGTTTAATCCGAATTATAATATGACAAGAACATACTGGAAGCTTGAAAATAATACTAGACTACCTATCAATACATATTGTAAAGTCACCATAGAGTATGATTGTACCATTCAATTTAGATATCCGAAAACGTTTGAAGAAAAAAAAAAATAAAGGCTAAAGTCTGCTTTCCCTTTATTTATTTACCGACTCAGGTAAACAATCAGACGAGGATACCCCCTTCCACCCAAAACAGATATCACAGTCCCAACTCCCACACAGAAAATAAGAAGAAGAAGAAGAAAAGGAGCAGCAGCAGCAGCAACAACGACTAAAAAAAATAAAGAAATAAAATAAAACTAATGATGACACTACCAAAGTTTTAGAATTTTTAAAAATACTAAAAACACCCAACCACAGGTATAAAATGAGCTAACAGTGGCGAATCTACAAATACAAAGTTGATAGTCAATCAGTCACTGATTATTCAGGTTATTTAATGTAACCAATACATTTGTTTGTTTTAAAATATTCCATGAGATAGGCGGTAATGTTGTGATAATTGAATTGATAAATAAACATTTCCTGTGTTTATTTAATGACCTTCACCATTTAATGCAAATACAGTTAACTAGTGAGATTGCAAACTATAGAATGGATTCTGAATTGTTGCATATTTTAAAAAGAAAAGTATACTTTGTATACAATTAAAACATATACGTTGATGGTTGAAGTGTCCTGTAAAGCATTATTAAACTAAATGGCGTTCAAGGTTTCAAAGATCTGAGTTAAATTCGATTAATGAGGTAGAAAGTCTCAGAACTGCTTTGGAGTTAAACCAGATCAATTAGGTGGAAAGTCTCAAAGATGAATTAAACACAACAGATATGAAGTATCAAATAGAATATATAAAAGAATACATAGAACAAAGCATTGTGATTAAGCTGATAAAAATATATACTTATTATTTCATTCTAATATTACTCTGTATCAGATCAGGCTATAACTATATGATATGTTGATTATTTATTAAAGCTGATATTTAGTTATTCAGTATAATCGAGAGAAAATGTATAGGTATGTACATCGCTGGCACTCTTGATCATGACTGACAAAAAGTGGCGCTCAGCATTAAGACGTTAGTGTTACTACTATCGGCCTGGATAATGTGACTGGGTGGAACATCATGCTACATGTCTGCTAAACATCACTATAAACTGCCGCACTGCAAACATCTTAGCGATATAACTGAAAAATTATTAAAGCTACGTTAAAAGTCCAAATTACACACACACACACACACACACACACACACACACATGATCTAAGCACAAAGTTAAGCAAAACTGCTTTGAAAACTCCGCCTGATTTAAGCAAAATTACACTATCTTTAGCAATTATTTCAATAGGGAAAACGAAATTTGCCCGACTGGACAATACGATTTTCTGAAAGTGTAATGAATGAATAACCAAAATATAAGATGCCAAAAACTTAGCGGCTTGTTACACAATTTACCTCTGAAGTCCGGAAAGTGAAAATGACCAAACTGAGCTAGCAATCTTTGATAAGTATACACCTAAACAGTAAGGCCAAGCTGTATACTCTATAACCGATATTACAACCATTAATTATATACCAGAATAAACGGAATTAAGAGTTCTTTAAACAATACCTAACATTTACAACGTCATTTCAAAGTTTCTAAACAGCCAGTACAACCAGTGAGAAAATCGGGTGAATTTCTTTTCTTTAAAAATCTAATGCAAAATACGAACATTATAGCGCCACCTTGAGTAGGAGAATTTCTGGCACGCTTGATTAAAGTGTCCTGAAACTGGCACTGCGTTTGAGGGTTCCTTGAAAGCTTGGTTACAGTCTCCTTAAAGTTGGATTGAGTACGAGAGTTTATGGCACGCTTGATTAAAGTCAACTGAAACTATCATTGAGTACGAATGTTTCTGGCACACTGGATTAAAGTCTACTGAAAGCAGCATTCGGTACGAGGTTTGTAGCACGTCCGATTAAAAGTCTATTGAAATTAATATTTAGTACTAGAGATCCCCGCACGATTTCATAGAGTCTAATAAAAGTAGCATTGAGTACTAGCGTTTCTGGCACGCTTGATTAAAGTTTCATGAACGTAGAATTGAGTACGAGAGTTTCTGGGACACTTAAGTATGGTCTGCTGATAGTATAATAGGTCTTGATAATTTCTAGCACACTGGATATTGCAATTCCTATTGAGAATGGTATATATATCAGTTTAGTAGTGTCAGTTACACCTTTATGGACCGAAGAGAAGAAGCAGCGGTGTTGTAAATCTATCTCTACATACATACATACATACATACATACATACATACATACATACATACATACATACATATGTCTATATCTATCTGTATACATGTATACATACAGACAGACAGACATATGTCTATATCAATATCTCTCAATACATACATACATACATACATACATACATACATACATACATACATAAGTCTATATCTATATACCTCTCTCTCTCTCTCTCTCTCTCTCTCTCTCTCTCTCTCTCTCTCTCTCTCTCTATATATATATATATATATATATATATATATATATATATATATACACATAAAGTATGTCAGAATTCTCATACTTTTTCGTATGCAATGAGATTTGTAAATTCAGTTTTCTGAAATTTTGAAAACTTTAAATTCATAGGTGATAATGATATTCTTTACAAAATTGTAAACTTGAGCGAAATATGTTCCTATCAGAGTGTGACTTGAAGAGAGAAAAGAAAAAACAGTTTCTGCACGGAAGGCTATTCAAATAAGACCTTGCTCATTCAGAAAGATAGAAATTCATACAACAGAGTTGTATTCAGCACACAAATCTTAAGTTGCTATTACAGAATTTTCGCTTTAAAAATTAGGTAGACGAGTTCAAAATTATGAGAGAGAGAGAGAGAGAGAGAGAGAGAGAGAGAGAGATTTTAGGCTCCGTGATATTAGTTAACAGTTGCGTGCGTATACGATGACTAGAATGTGACAATGTTAATTGTTACTATAAAGAATACCTTTGATGTGAGAGCGTGGGATGTTATTTACTTCGGATAGCTATACAGTCAAATTTATTGACCTGGAGTCACGAGTTTTCTAAATATACCTGGGCTGAGCTTTACTCATTATATTCTGTTGGTTTATCCGTATAACCCTGTCTATATTTACACACTATTCATGAGACAAATATGAAATAAATATGTGCCGGTAAGAAATGGGCAGGTTACAAATTTTTAAATGATGTATTTTCATTTCATTATGTGCAGGTATTAAAATGCAGCCACATATGATCTTGTTATTAAGTGATGACATCATTGTCAACAGGTGTTTGAAAGTGAGCGTCTGCTTAAAGCAAATGAATCCCGGAAGATATACCTAGTTGTTTTTCCTTGAATAGAATGGTCGATAAATCCCATATTTTATGCATCAGCTGTTGAATTCATATTTAGAACCAGTCAAAATTTTGTGCTTTGAGTTAGAGAAGCAGACGAAGAAATAATTCAGACTAAAACACTGAAAAAATTGTTGAATGTAATGTAAAATAGATCGTAGAGACGATTAAAATTCATTGACTCGAGTGTCCTGGCGGGAAATTTACCAAGATGACACACTTTTCTGTGATATGTCAATATTTTATCTTCTGTACATTCTTGATGGAACAGAACGGTAAGCACTACAAAGCCAAAACCCTTGTATATAGCACATAATCATTCTTAGTGGGTAGTAGAAACATGTATGCTTCATGGGCAGGTGATTCTGTCATGTTTCGTGTAAGCAATCGAATTTTGCGGATAAATCGATTCCACTTATACATCACATTAGTAATCAAATTACAGCTTTGGCTGGTTGGTTGTTATGGTTTTAACGCCATTTTTCAGCATATGATTGTATTCACACAGCGATCAGTTCATGTGGTGGAGGAAAAACCACCTACCTACTACAAGTTACTGGAACCCTTTCTCAGATACCTACGTTGACCGAGCCAGCCCGAGACTCGAACCCACGCGGACAGAGGTGAGATGTCAGAGATCTGTATTGGCTAGCACCTTAGACCACTCGGCCACCCGGACCCCGATTACAACTTTGGCATGTACACACAAGTCGGAAATCAACATCTAAGGCTAGAAGAAAGTATCGAGTTCATGTTCTTATACCAAATCTACAAGGACAATGGCTGTATAATCGGCAACCATTTACATATTTTGTCGTGTTCTATATAAACGGCATCCACGTATTACTGTATTTACTATGAGATCTTTATGCACGGTAGAGGTGTGCATAATTTGCCTTTTCTTTATAAGCGGGAACTAAGCAATTATCAGTTCAAAGAAGAGCTTTCTTTCATTGTGTTGTCTTTATCTTTATTTATTTTGTAAATACTAAGGAAAGAAACCAGCAACAGTTTGAACGGTCTTAGATAACACAAAACTAGAGCCATGCCTAATATATTGACAAGTAGAATAAGAAGGTAAGTATGCCGCGGGAAAGACTGCTATAAAAATCAGTAAGTAAATAAATAAACTTTGTGGACAAACGTGATCAAAAGTATAAATTTTAAGTACATAAATTAGTTTCCAACAAATCTGTGCTTACTGAATGTAAAAAGACTAAAGCATATCAAGGAAATGTTATATGATTCCTTTCGTCATCTGAAGATCAAAGTTTTCAAATAACTAATATAGAAGACGTTATTTTCTAATAACTGGATCATTTGAATTTGCTAAAACAATTAAGTACATTACATTCGTGATTTTTCATGTAGAGCATCTTACAGCCAGCTATTTCGATTTGCTGATATAAAGAAACTGCACAAAGGCCAGAAGTCTTCTGAATGCAAGAGACCTAAGATGGCGAGATTGTAAAAAAAAAAAAAAACAGAACAATTTTCAGATGAGCAGATTTTAAGATTTAAAATGTATCCTTTTTTCAAACAAGATGTATGCACTTCTGTTTGCTTCACAAACACTGCAAGACCCATGAATTTGTTTCCTATATATATGCTTGCCTATAGTCATGTATACATAAACGTACTTTCCACATTTTAAATTATAGTATGTCTGTCACTGAGTGATTTCTGTGGGATTCCTGTAGACCCGTTGGAGTGTAGTTAAGGTCTCTAGAGTTGTTTGTCTATCACTGAGTGGTTTTTATAGGTTTCCTTGTACCGTTTGGAGTTTAGCTAAGATCCTAGGGTTGTTGTCTATCACTGAGTGGTTTCTGTGGGATTCCTGTAGACCCAATGGAGTTTAGCTAAGATTCTAGGGTTGTTGTCTATCACTGAGTGGTTTCTGTGGGATTCCTGTAGACCCAATGGAGTTTAGTTAAGATCCTAGGGTTGTTGTCTATCACTGAGTGGTTTCTGTGGGATTCCTGTAGACCCAATGAAGTTTAACTAAGATCCTAGGGTTGTTGTCTATCACTGAGTGGTTTCTGTGGGATTTCTGTAGACCCAATGGAGTTTAGTTAAGATCCTAGGGTTGTTGTCTATCACTGAGTGGTTTCTGTGGAATTCCTGTAGACCCAATGGAGTTTAGCTAAGATCCCTAGGGCTGCTTGTCTATCACCAAGTGGTTTCTATGGGTTTCCTATATACCCATTGGAGTCTTGCTAAGATCCTAGCGTTGCCGAGTCCTGTGTTAAGCAACTCGTTCCTTCGTTCTCTATGGATCTTTGTTGATGCTCCAGGTAGATTATTGGTGCAGACAGCCTCTAATCACTCACTGATGACCTAAAACGAAGCTCAAGATCAAATGAAATACACTAGTTGCGACTACTACCAGATTCTCTTTATTCAGTTATGATGCTGTGTAGACATTTTCACGCTTTTATGTGTTCAACTGTGGTGGCTCAGTTGTAGCGACTGAAATCGTATAGATTCGAATCCTAGCATGGGAACAGCCCGGGATGGCTACCTTGTGTGTCCATTGATAGGTATTACACTCAAATTACCTCTGTACTAATAACCTTTAGGTTGTGCCGTAAAACACTAAACCTAAGATTCTACCATGCTGGAAACATTCAGAGAACTTTTTGGCACAGAATCGATGTAATTTTGAATGCTACATGTAAAAATATTATTTTAATTTGAATCTGGATTTAAGCCTCACACAACCTTTCTTTCTCCTTTTTTAAGATGATATCAGGCCACAATACATGTTATCACCATTGTAATCATGATTAATTCTAAACTGTCGTAGCAGTTTTTAAACGTTTTGGTGAATCAGATATCAAGATAAAAGCAGACATGTAATTATCACAGGATCACACTATGTTGACTCTATTCAGATAATTAGCAGGAACTGAGTTAACTCCACTTCAATTTCTCTTACGGTGACACGGCAACGGCACATGTCTTTGGTGATAATGGTTGGGGTGTACATGTTTTCTTACGATTATACACTCCTCAGGTTTCTTCATTATATTTGTATCTAGATTTGTACACGGGTATATTTCTTAAGGTCGATAATGATTAAAGTAGATATTTATGTTTATATAATTCTATTTTTTATAAATGGTTGTTTTCTTCACGCCTAATTTATACAAAATTTGGAAAGAATGACCTACTTTCTCAATTAAAATCATGTTAGAGACATCACAGGATCCACCTATCTCAGTCAATACCCTGTCATGGATATGTCTTAAACAAAATAGAATTTGAGACCTAGAAAATTAATTTGTACTTGACAAATACACAAATACTATAAATGCTGCATTTGTGTATTAATTCTATTTGTTGTAATAGTTACAGTGAGTAAGCCTACAACCTTTTAAGCAGAAAAGCGATTAACAAACCTGCTCTAAAGATTGATCAAAGACACGACGTACCATTAACATGGCTAATTTGTTTCGCCATACGTGCTTCACAGCAAATGAGTGTCATCATTTTCTTAAGGATTTTAGGTATTAGATGCTATTATTGAATACAGGTTTCTTATTATTTAAGTCATTTTTTCTTTATTTAAACACCTACATTCCGCCACTTCTCGATTATCCAACAATTTACGATTGACTCATTGCTAATAATAACTGTGTGATTTTTTTTCTCTTCCCTTCGATCCGTCGGAGTCGGCAAAATGTCATATATACAAATTGCACTAAACGTGACATGTAAATAAAATTACCACCGCCCGATAAAAGGTAATAGATCGATGGATGGATGTAAGGACGGGCAGACGGATAACATAATATCTGTTTAAATAGCATTGGGATAACAAGACATGATATCTGGACTACCTGATTTCAGTATTTCTCTAAACATTTGGGAGTAAGAAGCCATGATATCTGGGCTACCTAAATTCGATATTTCTCTAAACATCGTGGGGGTAACAAGTCATGATATCTGGGCAACCTGAATTCAGTACTTCTTTAAACATCATGGGGATTACAAGTCATGATACCTCGGCTGCCTGAATTCAGTACCAGCCTGCTTTTGATGTAGCGTTCTGGGAGTCAGTGGGCTCCTCAAACACAATATGTTAGACCCCGGGCCGACAAGATGGGGGGGTGGGGGTGGAAGGGAGGGGGGGCAACCGGGAAAATATATCCCCGGGGTCTGGGCTCGTATGGGGGCCAGGCCGAAATTACACTTCTTAATTTTATAAAAGAAAAATTTTGTTTGAACAAGAAGTAGGAGAGGCCCGGGTGTTTCTTACCCTCGTACATAATGAACAAATCAGATAAAGCACTGGATTCACAGCCAAGAACATTATGGGCGCAGAGTTATGCGAAATTTGTGCCCATTACTTTGACACTCCCATGTCGTTTTTATTTGTGTGGGTCATCACTAACTTTGTGTGTGCCCTTCATGTGGATATTGAAGTCTAGATTGAACTCTGGTCCCATTCCGCGTCTTTCAGTCGACCGATTTGATTCCCAATCTTAATATTACAGCTGTTACCTATATCTTCTCCATTTAGGCAATAACTGATATTGTTTACTGCTATTTCGCATCAAAATCACCTGCAAATGATAGACTTTCATATTTCTAGGGACAATTAGGTGACTAAGTTCTCTTTGTGGTTATGTTGTTGTTGCTATAGGGTTTAACGCCATTTTTCAGCACTAGATAGGCTATACATGGCGGCCAGTATTAATGGTGGTGGAAGAACCCTGGAAAACCCCGGGAAGAACCACCGACCCACGAGAAGCTACTGGCAGGCTTTCTCACGTACCCACGTTAGCCGAGCCTGGACTCGAACCCACGCAGACAGAGGTGAGATGGCAGTGATCCGTAACGATCAGCGCTTTAGACCACTCGGCCACTCGGGGCCCCCTTTGTGGTTATATATGGATCTCAAATTAGACGTGACTGAATCAGGTAGCGTTTAGTAAGCGTCAAGATGATTGAGGCTGCATTGATTTTCACACCTTCTATTCGGAGTACAACTTATGCATGTTAAATAATTGAGATACCAGTAAAAATATTTACCCACAAATGTTGTGCATTATTAGTGCTCGCTCTAATTTTATTTTTCTTATACAACATGAAGAACTGAGAGACACGTATTTATTAAGAACTTCTTTAAGAGAAACGACCTGCATTTTATGGGCCCTTTGAAAAGAAAAGTTTTATTTACTTTCTGAAGTTATGAACTTTTGTCCATTTTATTCTTCGAATTGTAATTTTGTGGGTTTCTACTAGATAAGGCCAGTGTTGTGGATTTCTACTAGATACGGCCAGTGTTGTGGGTTTCTACTAGTTAAGGCCAGTGTTGTTCGTTTCTACTAGATAAGGCCAGTATTGTGGATTTGTACTAGATAAGGCCAGTATTGTGGATTTGTACCAGATAAGACCAGTGTTGTAGATTTCTACTAGATAAGGCCAGTGTTGTGGATTTCTACTAGATAAGGCCAGTGTTGTGAGTTTTTACTAGATAAGGCCAGTGTTGTGGGTTTCTACTAGATAAGGCCAGTATTGTGGATTTGTACTAGATAAGGCCAGTGTTGTGGATTTGTACCAGATAAGTCCAGTGTTGTGGGTTTCTACTAGATGAGGCCAGTGTTGTGGATTTCTACCAGATAAGGCCAGTGTTGTAGATTTCTACTAGATAAGGCCAGTGTTGTGAGTTTCCACTAGATAAGGCCAGTGTTGTGGGTTTCTACTAGATAAGGCCAGTGTTGTAGATTTGTACCAGATAAGGCCAGTGTTGTGGGTTTCTATCAGATAAGGCCAGTATTGTAGATTTCTACTAGATAAGGCCAGCGTTGTGGATTTCTGCTAGATAAGGCCAGTATTGTGAGCTTCTACTAGATAAGGCCAGTGTTGTTAGTTTCTACTAGATAAGGCCAGTGTTGTGGATTTGTACCAGATAAGACCAGTGTGGTGGGTCTCTACTAGATCAGGCCAGTGTTGTGGATTTCTACCAGATAAGGTCAGTGTTGTAGATTTCTACTAGATAAGGCCAGTGTTGTGAATTTCTACTAGGCCAGTGTTGTGGATTTGTACTAGATAAGGCCAGTGTTGTGGGTTTCTACTAGATAAGGACAGTGTTGTAGATTTCTACTAGATAAGGCCAGTGTTATGGTTTTCTACTAAATAAAGCCAGTGTTATGGATTTCTACTAGATAAGGCCAGTGTTGTAGATTTCTACTAGATAAGGCCAGTGTTATGGATTTCTACTAGATAAGGCCAGTGTTATGGATTTCTACTAGATAAGGCCAGTGTTGTGGATTTGCAGATAAGGCCAGTGTTGTGGGTTTCTACTAGATAAGGCCAGTGTTAAGGATTTCTACCAGATAAGGCCAGTGTTGTAGATTTCTACTAGATAAGGCCAGTGTTGTGGATTTGTACTAGATAAGGCCAGTGTTGTGGGTTTCTATTAGATAAGGCCAGTGTTGTGGATTTCTACTAGATAATGCCAGTGTTGTAGATTTCTACTAGATAAGGCCAGTATTATAGATTTCTACTAGATAAGGCCAGTGTTGTGAGTTTCTACTAGATAAGGCCAGTGTTGTGGGTTTCTACTAGATAAGGCCAGTGTTGGGATCAAAAATTGTTATCAAATTTCACAGGAAGCTTATACTTAGGCAGAGACACCTCCTTATAGATTTTTCAGCCCAGATGAGCTAAAAGTGTCTTTCTTGGTTCTGCATGATAAATTTACTTTCCTTATGTTTTGCGTACTCAGTTTTATTAACTTCATAGATAGGTGGCATTTGAGGCATGGCCGCTCCCGATATAGGCTGCGATCGACAGATGCAATGACAAGGTAACTGATTAGGAAACTGCAACATTACGTTATTTTATGTTTTTAATAGCTGCGGCAAGTTGAAGGAGTAACCATTCTTCTGATGGCATTTTTATTTTGTTACAGTAAGGGTAATGAAAATGAAAAAATGAAGTGAAATATATTTTTAAAATCATTTCAATTGTTTTTGTTTCGTACCACATTTTATAAAGAATTTACTCTGATTTCATGACAAACTTACCCTTATTGACAATTTTGCTCATCAAAAGCTTCCAGAGAGAGAGAGAGAGAGAGAGAGAGAGAGAGAGAGAGAGCTAATACGGTAAGTGAGCTCAGTCAGTAAACGGAGTCTGATTTCCACCTGAATCGTTAAATATTAGTTTGTATTGATATTTCTTGCATGAACAGTTTGATTTTATTGATCTATTCATATGAACATATGCAACTATATCACAATGCCACAGGCTGACTCGACACATCGACACAGCATTGTATCTCAGTCTTCCAAGCATGAGGCATGCATGTTCCGTGCTTTTACATACCCGCACTATATGAGAATAGGTATTACATGTTTTTACTTACTCAACACGAGCGTGGTATGATGAGCGTTTGATAATAATTTCCCAAGCATAATGGATTGTGAAAAATCATTAACAATCAGTGTAAAAATATATGGAAAGGGGAATAAAAATTAAATTATTTAATTTTGTATTATCATCATCATCTGCTAGAAGCAAAGCGTTAGTCGGGAACATACATAAAAACTCAACATGAAATAAAGTAAAAGATATGCGAATTCCATTTAAAGCTGTGCGATCTTCTTTCACCAAGTTTAAGCCTGCTTTAGCTCTGAGAAGTCAGGAAAAATATGCACCACGGAGGAGTCGTATATGAAAATAGAGAGAACACACACACACACACACACACACACACACACATATATATATATATATATATATATATATATATATATATATAAAATGCAAGCATTACCAATTATGATGGGAATTAGCCTAAGTGGCCATCCTCGTCCTTCTTTACATCTTTCTTCTCTATATTATTATTAGTAGTAGTAGTAGCATCATTAGTATATTGATAGTGTTTCTCCTAATGTTGTTGCTGCTGTAGTGATAATGTTTTATCTCCGAGCTTTTTCTAAAACAAAATCATAGGGGATCTTTTGGGGATATTATTACACTCGATTCAGTCCATCCATCCGTCTTTCCGTTGCATTTCCTCCTAAAATCTCAGGGCGGAAATTTATGAAACTTTGTAATGTAGCAAATATAGAGATGGGTGTCATTATTGGCTGCTATACCTGAAATACCTCTATAGGGTCAAGGGTGAAAGATACAAAATTTAAGTTACGTTTACATTTTTACATATGTTATATGACCAAACTACATGTATGCAGTCAGAGCAGGAATCCGTACATGTGATGCATTTTTCATCATGACTTCTGGACCTCTATCTGGAAGGCGGCAGTGAATACATTCGTGTCATTTTTCTGTCTTAAGAACAGTGCAATATGCAGCGAAAATAATATGGATATGTAACTGCATTATTAAACAAAGACCATAGGGATACGTGATTGCAATATGCAGTGGAAACCATATGGATCTGTGACTGCAATATGAAGCAAAACCCTGTGGATTTGTGCTGCAATATGCAGTGAAAAATAGATGGATTTGTGATTGCAATACGCAGTGAAAACATTATGGATTCATGATTGCAATATGCAGTGAAACCCGTATGAATTGTGACTGCAATATGAAGCAAAACTATATGGATTTGTGAGTGTAATATGCAGTGAAAATCATATGGATTTTTGCTGCAATATGCCGTGAAAACCATAGAGATTTGTGAGTGCAATATGCAGTGAGAACCATATGCATTTGTGACTGCAATATGCAGTGAAAACAATATGAATTTGTGACTGCAATATGCAGTGAGAACCAAATGGGTTTGTGATAACAATAATATCAATACTATTTGCTAAACCTAAATATTGTAGGAAAATAATATCATGAACATTTCTTTTAGTTTCATAAGGTAATTTTTGTAAGAACATACAATCAAATAGATCTTATTCTAGTTCAAAAGTAAATGTACTCCAATTAATGAATTGAAAAACGGTCATTTTAAAGAGAAGATTATTAAAAGAATGAAGTCCTAAAATTAATTAAACAAAGATAAATGTGACCCGGATTGAAACTTTTATTTAATGATACGTATTAATCGGAATGATGGCACATAATACGTGTGTTCCTTACCAATGTCAATTGCTGAAGATAGCTAAGATCACATTCGCCAAGGATACACTTTTTCTAACCTTGTTTCCGTATCATGTTCACAGAGTGCACATACATGTACAGCCAGCTAATGAAAAGTAATGTATGACTAGATTATGAACTGGGCGTAGCAATCGCCCAATCAGCTCCCGCAACTGCAGAGTTGCAGTGTTGGGGGGGGGGGGAGAACCCGGTGGGGGCCCTAAATTTCCCATCATGTAAGTGTGCGTCAGCTTTCTTTGTACTCTAAGAGTTGCCCCAGGAATTCTCTTATTTTAGCGGTGGTTCAAAATACCAGAGCGGAATCATTACCATTCGTCTACCAAAAGATGGTTTCTCATTAAGGGCTGTTGGTAATATGAATAAGCTTGATAGAGTGATTGGGTGTGATATAGCCAAATATCTCGTATAGTACGTAATAAGTGAAAAGATAAATAAATTAACTTCATAAATGTCATTTAAATAACCAGAAATAATATGTTTTGAGGAAAATGTATTTATATGAGCTAAAATAGGCAATTGAAATTTTATTTTATGCGCAATATATCACGGCATTGTGATAGTACGGAGCTATTGCACTGAAAGTATCTTGTTATGAACACTAAGCTAGATGCAACGAGCGTTACGTTTTTCATACACATTGGGCCTTGAGTACAATGCATGTGGCAAACATTATTATGGAATGTAATGGGGGATGCCATGTTGGTCTTCTTCCAGTTAACCCGGTCCCTTGACTGACAGTCATTGTACATGCATACCTATAATCAGATGGCTTTCAGACATTTCATATTGAATTTACAGTTGTGGTCGGTACTGATAATAGCAAAGAGAACCCGAAACATTTCCGAAATACACACTATAAAATAACTTATGTGCTTGCTTACAACTTACTTCCGCTCCTCTCTTGTTTTCACCGTATGTAGTTCTCTAAATATTAATATGCCAAAGTTTAAATCTTCGAATGTCATTAGTCATTTATTCTTAATACCCGTCTAAAGACAATATAAAGTACTTGCCATTAGCTAATTATCCTAAATAAACATTATATATATATATATATATATATATATATATATATATATA
>JAECUM010045910.1:0-30968 GCA_016617855.1 Megalonaias nervosa
GAGAGAGAGAGAGAGAGAGAGAGAGAGAGAGAGAGAGAGAGAGAGAGAGAGAGAGAGAGAGAAGTTCGATGAAATTGTTTATAATATTTCATTCATTTATATTCAGGATCAAATAGAGTGTTTACCGACTTTACAATACCAACATGAGACCGTACTAGGGATTTGAGACTTATGGTCATACAGGTCATTTTCAACAGAACATTTATGGGAAAATTTCATAATACTATAATCTTGCCTGAGGGCAAGAAGGAGGGTTGGCTATGAAAGAATAATACTCTCTAATTCTATAATCCAATATAATAAATAACCCTTAGATGTTTTGGGAATTACGACAAAAAAGAACCGTGAAACAATAGTTTAAAATGACCTAACCGTACGTTGTAAAATCATGCATACGGTAGGGCAGAGGTACATGAATCAACAGTTGAAGGAACACATCTATCCTTCTTTGGGTTAAGGACGCATGGTGATAAAATGCTTTTCTAACCGATGACTTACAATGATGGAACAGGTTCGATCCTTCTAGATCCGGTGTGAACCGGTTCAAATCCGTCTAAACTATTGGTAAGTGGACTTAAACCCTAATATCGGCTTAGAATAAACCGGTTTGAACAGGTCCTAAACCAGGAAAAACTGGATTGAGCTGGTTTGAAGCGGATGGAACCGGTTAGAACCGGATTGATCCGGTTTGTACCGGTTTCAACCGGTCAAAACCATTGGACAATCGACTTAAACATTAATATCGGCTTGGAATAAACCGGTTTGAACTGGTTCTAAACCAGGATAAACTGGTTTGAACTGTTTTGAACTGGAATGAAGCGGATGGAAACGGATAGAACCGGATGCAACAGGTTTCAGCCGGTTCAAACCAGACAAAACCATTGGAAGGTCGACTTAAACCCTGTTATCGGCTTGGAATAAACTGGTTTGAACTGATTCTAAACCAGGATAAACTGGTTTGAACTGGTTTGAAGCGGATGGAACAGGTTAGAACCGGATTGAACCGGTTCCAACCGGTCAAAACCGTTGGAAAATCGACCCTAATATCGGCTTGTAATATACCAGTTATCCTGGTTTAGAACCAGTTGAAACCGGTTTATTCCAAGCCGATATTAGGGTTTAAGTCGAACTTCCAGTGGTTGTGACCGCTCAAACCGCTTCAAACCAGTTAAATCCAGTTTATCCTGGTTTAGAATCAGTTGAAACCGGTTCATTCCAAGCCAATATTAATGTTTAAGTCGGCTTTTGTAATAGTTTTGACCGGTTTGAACTGGTTCATACCGGATCTAGCCGGATCTAACCGGTTCCATCCGATTCAAACCATTTCAGACGAGTTTTTCCTGGTTTAGAGAACTTTCAAACCGGTATATTCCAAGCCGACATTATGGTTGAAGTAGATTTTCCAATGGTTTTCACCGGTCAAAACCGGTTTTATCCAGTTCTAACCTGTTCCATCCGCTTCAAACCATTTCAAACCAATTTATCGTGGTTAGATCCAGTTCAAAGCGGTTCATTCCAAGCCGATATTAGGGTTTAAGTCGACCTTCCAATGGTTTTGACTGGTTTGAACTGGCTGAAACCTGTTGAATCCGGTTCTATCCGTTTCCATCCGCTTCATTCCAGTTCAAAACAGTTCAAACCAGTTTATCCTGGTTTAGAACCAGTTCAAACCGGTTTATTCCAAGCCGATATTAATGTTTAAGTCGATTGTTCAATGGTTTTGACCGGTTGAAACGGGTTCAAACCGAATCAATCCGATTCTAACCGGCTCCATCCGCTTCAAACCAGTTTAAACCAGTTTTTCCTGGTTCACAACCTGTTCAAACCGGTTTATTCCAAGCCGATATTAGGGTATAAGTCGACTTACCAATAGTTTTGACCGATTTGAACCGGTTCATTTCGGTTGAAGAAGGATCTAACCTGTTCCATCAGCTTCAAACGAGTTGGAAACAGTTTATTCTGGTTTAGAATCAGTTCCTACCAGTTTTTTCCAAGCCGATATTAGGGTTGAAGTCGATTGTTCAATGGTTTTGACAGGTTGAAACCGGTTGAATCCGGTTCTACCCGGTTCCATCCGCTTCAAACCAGTTCAAATCAGTTTATCCTGGTTTAGAACCAGTTGAAACCGGTTTATTCCAAGCCGACATAAGGGTTTAAGAAGACCTTCCATAGGTTTTGACCGTTTACAGCGGATCAAACCGGTTCAATCCGATCTAACTGGTACCATCCGCTTCAAACCAGTTCGAACCAGTTTATCCTGGTTTGGAAGCGATTCAAACCGGTTTATTCCAAGCTGATATTGGGCTTTAGGTCGACTTTTCTATTGTTTTGACCGGTTTGAACCGGTTCAATCCGGATCTAGGCGGATTTATCCTGTTCCATCCGCTTCAAACCTTTTAAGTTGACCTTTCAAAGTTTTGACCGCTGTAAACCGGTTCATACCAGCTCAATCCGGTTGAAACCGTTTCCTTCCGCTTCAAACCAGCTCAGACCAGTTTATCCTGGTTTAGAAGGGTTTCAAACCGGTGTATTGCAAGCCGATGTTAGGGTTTGAGTCGATTTTCCAATGGTTTTCACCGGTTGAAACCGGTTCAATCAGGTTCTAACCTGTTCCATCCGCTTTAAGCCAGTTCAAACTAGTTTATCCTGGTTAGAACCAGTTCAATTCAGTTTATTCCAAGCAGATATTAGGGTTTAAGTCGACCTTCCAATGGTTTTGACAGGTTTAAACCCGTTCAAACCGTTCCATCCTCTTCAAGCCAGTTCAAACCAGTTTATCCTGGTCTAGAAGCAGTTCAAACCGATTTATTCCAATCAGATATTTTGACTGGTTTAAGCCTGTTCAAACCGGTTCAATCCGGTTCTAACCTGTTTCATCCGTATCAAACCAGTTCAAACCAGTTTATCCTGGTTTAGAACCACTTTGAACCGGTTTATTCAAAGCCGATATTAGGGTTCAAGTCGATTGTCCAATGGTTTTGACCTGTTTAAACCGGTTCAAACCGGATCAATCCGGTTCTAACCGGTTCCATCCGCTTCAAACCAGTTTTTCCTGTTTTACAACCCGTTCAAAACGGTTTATTCTAAGCCGATATTACGGTTTAAGTCGACTTACCAATAGATTTGACCGATTTGAACCGGTTCAAACCGGATCTAGAAGAATCTAACCTGTTCCGTCAGCTTCAAACCAGTTCGAACCAGTTTATCCTGGTTTAGAACCAGTTAAACCAGTTTATTCTTAGCCGATATTAGGGTTTAAGTCGATTGTCCAATGGTTTTGACAGGCTGAAACCGGTTCACACCGGTTCAATCCGGTTCTACCCGGTTCAATCCGCTTCAAACCAGTTCAAACCAGTTTATCCCGGTTTGGAACCAGTTCAAACCGGTTTATTCCAAGTCGATATTAGGGTTTATGAAGACTTTCCAAAGTTTTGACCGTTTAAACCAGTTCAAACCGGTTCAATCCGAATCTAACCGGTTCCATCGGCTTCAAACCAGTTAAAACCAGTTTATCCTGGTTTAGAACCAGTTCAAACCGGTTCATTCCAAGCCGATAGTTTTGACCGGTTTGAACCGGTTCAATCGGATCTAGCCGGATTTAACCTGTTCCATCAGCCTCAAACGAGTTCAAATCAATTTATCCTCGTTTAGAAGCAGTTCAAAGCGATTTATTCCAAGCCGATATTAGGGTTTAAGTTCACCTTCCCAAGCTTTGACCGCTTTAAACCGGTTCATACCAGTTTAATCCGGTTCAAACAGTTTCCATCCGCTTCAAACCAGTTCAGACCAGTTTTTCCTGGTTTGGAAGGGTTTCAAACCGGTACATTCAACGCCGATATTACGGTTTAAATCGATTTTCCAATGATTTTGTCCGGTTGAAACCGGTTGAAACAGGTTCAATCCGGTTCTAACCTGTTCCATCCGCTTCAAACCTGTTCAAACCTGTTTATCCTGGTTAGAACCAGTTGAAACCGGTTTATTCCAAGACGATATTAGGTTTTAAGTCGACCTTCCCATGGTTTTGACAGGCTTAAACCGGTACAAACCGGTTCATTCCGGTTCTAACCGTTTCCATCCGCTTCAAACCAGTTCAAATGAGTTTATATTGGTTTATAAGCGTTTCAAACCGGTTTTCCAAGCCGGTATTAGGGTTTAGGTCGACCTTCCAATAGTTTTCACCGGTTTGAACCGCTTCAAACCTGGTCTAGCCGGATTTAACCTGCTCCATCCGCTTCAAACCAGTTTTTCAAATGAATTTATCCTCGTTTAGAACCAGTTCAAGCCGGTTTATTCCAAGCCGATATTAGGGTTTAAGTAGATTGTCCAATGGTTTAGACCGGTTGAATCCGGTTCAAACCGGTTTAATCCGGTTCTAACCGGTTCCATCCGCTTCAATACAGTTCAAACCAGTATATCCTGGTTTAAAACCGGTTTATTCCAAGCCGATATTAAGGTTTAAGTCGATTGTCCAATGGTTTTGACCGGTTGAAACCGGTTGAAACCAGTTCCCTCCACCTTCACTTATATTAAGGCTCTGTAATGTATTTTCTCTGTCTGTCTGTCTCTTATTTCCATTACTACCCTGAGATGGACCTGGAAACGAGAACAAATTACAAGCACGATTTATGAATATGCTTAATCGTGCGTATAAAATGATTCCGATAATATTTTTCTTGCGGCTATGAAAATATTGTTTGAAACCTTGAATACATCAAAACAGATACTGGAAAAGTTCCTATACTTTCATATAAAAAGTTCCTATACTTTCATATAAAAGCAGTATAAAAGTAGTATGCAAGCGGTTAAGGGAGCGTCGTCAATTCTAGCCTAGTCTAATCTTCACAACACTTGAAAATATATAATTATCACAAAGTCAAGGGTATTTCTCGGTTTATGGGTATGTGACTTTTATGTTTGGAAATGCAAGGGTCATACACATATGGTTATGCTGAAAATACAATACTGTTACGAATATAACCGTCTTTAAACTTTATTTGCACGAATTTTGAGATCTTGAAATTATGAACGAATATAAATAGCAAGAAATATCATACTCGAAATTCCATGTCAGGGACATTGATATGATATATCGAATTTGATATAGAAAGTAGGTATGGCGGAAAAAGCTATCCCTGGATGCAACAGGGTACTAAAGGAGGATGAAGTGAAATTGTCTGTACAGAGAAAGAATTGTATCATATAAGTTAAACTGTTAATTCGTCCCCTACTGATAATCTTGTGTCACGCATGCTAATGTAGACAGAAGGTATATTTATTTTGCCAAAGTTTAACATTTAGGTCTATGGAAGAAAAACATTGGTATCGTGATACCTAATAATGGTAACTTACAAATGGGGGAAGGGGTAACAAGCACAATGGGGTGTGTGGTTGGGGTGTCCTATCACCGATTTTGATACATAACCATGTAAGCAGCATCAGACCCCGGGTGACTAATCCATGCAGTCTTTTTCATCTCACAAGAAGTTACTTATATATATGTATGTATGTATGTATGTGTGTGTGTGTGTGTGTGTAGTTATATGTATGGTTGTATATTTTGTTCAGTTTAAGTCATTTTGAAAACACAAGAAGTTACTTACATGCATCAACTGCAGATTTGCTTACACGTAATCTCAATTTCTCTGATCCCTTCTTTCCATGAATGAATGAATGTGACTGTATGTAGGTATGCACGTTTTGTTCAGTTTATTTGGAGTATTGTTTTATTATAAGCAAAAGTCAGATTATAAATAAATTTAAATATCTAAAAAGTTTTAAAATTAAATAATAGAGCAAACTTGAGGATTTATGTGCTACGTTTACTTGAACTGATTACAGAATGAATCCGGGGAAAAATAAGAATTTTTTTTCCTTCAAAATATAAATCTCAACAATTTTCATGTATTTTGTGTTTCACATATAAAATTATGCAAACTTTGTAATTATTTGTTTAAACTTTCTTTTGCAGACACATTAGTTATAAAGAATAGGACACCTTTTGCAGACACATTAGTTATAAAGAATAGGACACCTTTTGCAGACACATTAGTTATAAAGAATAGGACACCTTTTTGTAGAGTATGCACAGTCCAGCATTAAAGTGTAAAATGTACATTAGCCATAGCGAAAACAAAATAGACCAGATACAAGGATGAATTACGCCAAATTATCTATCAGGTGCAAAGATTTCCCCGATAATAAAAGGGGTATTTATATTAACAGCTCAATATACGACATTGACATATAATATTGATAAAGTAACAGCTTTTCGAGGGTATGGACGGCAGCGCAGAGCTCAGTATAATACTAATACTAATATACATACGACATCTTCTTCTCTGTTATTCTATTCTTGACGGATTTAACGCCATTTCTCAGCGCAAGATAGGATTAGTTATATAGGCCAATTGGGGGTCGGGAGGGCCACTTGGGGGTCAAGCGCAAATTTAACATGGGATGGTCATTATAGGGTCCAACGAGAAATCCAATTTCAAAGAAGCCAGTAGGCTTAACACGCGGGGATCACTTGGGGGTCAAACATGATTTTAACATGCGGGGGAGACTTAAAGGTCAAAAGAGAATTTAGCATGGTCATGACACTTGGTGGCATAACAGGAATTTAGCATGGGAAAGACTCTTGGGGGACAGGGAATTTTAACATATGAATGACACTTGTGGAAAATGGGAAGTCTTATGTTAAATGTATCCATAGGTTTCCCATGGGAGCGACACTTAGCGGGTGAGTGGGTGGGTGGGTGGGAGAGCAGGTGGTAACAGTGTTGCAAGTGGCTGATCTCAATTTGGGGTACATGGTAACATCGTTAAAAACGGTTGATCTCGTATGGCACACAAGTTATCTAGTACGCCGTAATGTGGAAGGTACTTGCTGCATAAAAAGCATTATCTAGACCTCAAAATTATGTTGGCGGTGTACGTATATTCACATCATTGTAATGATACATTAAATTGCTATAATCAAGGAAAAACCAACACTAAAATGGATGTGACTGAGTTTGTACCGGACTTTAATTGAGAGTGAAAATTTTCTGGCATTCTTTAAAATTTCTTTTAAAATAGACTAAGGCTTAAAGTAGAACTAATATTCCGAATCTATACAAGACTTTTACAAAAATGTCCTTGATAAAATAAATTGTCGGACACAAAATGAATTATTACGATTTCTAAAATGTCCCAGACTCTAGTGGAGACTTGAAAAACTATGGAAAATTATATTCCAATCGCATTCACTTAACATTGCACTAAATGTCTAAACTACATTTCTAATCCTGCACACCGCATATACAATCCAGCACCAGTTTTATATGACTATCTAAGCACACTCCCACAAGAATACTATCCAAACATACATGTACAATTCAACATACATGTACCCCATACACAATATCCAAAAACGCCATGTCTTATCGAAGAGTTCAAAAGAAGGATATGAAGTCTCACAAACATACTATCCATCGCACCCCTTAGAACCCAAAGTGAAAGTGACGTTCACAGCCATGTTAGAATCAGGGGTAGAAAAATCCGACAAAGAGGAAAACCATGTTCTGTACAGTACCGTCGTTCACATCAAGACGAATGAAAGGTCATTCTTGGAGGAAAAAAGAATAAATGAAAGACTGTATAAGGTGTCGAGACTAAAAGAACCACGAGAAGCTAAATGCTGCTTTCACACATGCCGCCATTGGCCGAACCCGAGACTCGAACCCACGCAGACAGAGATGAGATGGCGGTGGTTGGTAAATGCCAGTGCTTAATACAACTCGGACGCTCGTATTAGAAGAAGCGTTATTTCCAGACGAGCAGAAAAGATAATATTTGTGGTTTGCTTGCATTTTCTTATTGTATACTGTCAAGGGAATTATTTGACTGATGAATATCCAACCAGCCAATTTACGCCGTAAACCTTACTTAATGATAACGGTATACTGCAGAAAATAGTAGTTATTTAAAAAGTTATTTCGACTCTGCATCGTTTCTATTTCAGAATTACCATCAGGAACAACACCTATCACGACTACACTTACGACCACTGCACCTATGACGACCACATGTGGCGCAACCACATGTACGACCACACCCATAATGACCACAACTATGACGACCACATGTGTGACTTTATGTACAACAACCACACCTACGACGACCACACAGACAACGACCAAAACAACAAGAACCACGCCTACGACAATCACAAATACGACCGCGCCTACAACCGTGCCACGTCGACCACACCTACGAGCACAACAATGACGACTAAGCCTACGAAGACCACATGTGGAGCAATCATATGTACGACCATCACTCCAGTAACGACCACATCTACGATGACCAACACCTATGACAACCACACCAATGACGACAACATGTGAAAATGAATGTACGACAACCACACCTACGACGACGACACAGGCAACCACCCAAACTACAGCAACCATCACACCTACGACAACGCCTACAACAACGACAACGTCTATGACGACCACACCTGCAACGACCACATCTACGACCACGCCTACAACGGCGATCACAACTAGTACCACACCTTCAACGACAACAACACCTCCCACGACCACACCTTCCACGACCACTCCAGTGGGTATGCACCTCGTTCCACATGCCTCAAATAGCTCTCAGTTCATACAAAGGTCTAGCTCGACATGCTGAAATTTGTGTTGATACTAAACATTAGGGTTCATTACCGAATTGTCACTTATTTTCTTGCCCCGTAAATATGCGTTCACCTACGACAGCCACACCTACGACGATCACATCATAACTTTATTCAGCATCTTCTTATCTTGTTTTTCACGTCATCATGTACCTTGTTATCCACCACTTAAATCCCTATTTATATGTACTTTATATTTACTGAATGTATTTAAAACTCTGATTATCCGGTAGATCTTAGATATCAGTTTTTCGCCAGATTATCAAGGATGGATTGTACTGTAGCACTTTCTGGTTAGCAATTTGCATTTTAATTGAAGTATAGGCTCAATAATTGCTATTCTAATCAGGACGCCGAAGTGAAAGATAGTTTTTATCTGTCTTACTTTGCCTGTATCTCAGATGCACATCTTTATTTTTCTTTGGTGTTTTCTAATTTTTTCTCTGCAGGCCTTGTGATTCAGTAATATGTGTATATGTTGCTTACTCTGCATACCTGATTATTGACATTGCTCTTGAGCAAGGGTTATATTACGCTCAAATATAACACCTCAATCCCAGGGTCCATCGATTTTGCGATTCATGCTGGAAATTGTTCATCGAGATCGTTTTATTTGAGTATATGGATTTTGTTTCTCTGTTGGCATTCGGTCCTATGGTCCCTTATTATTCATGCTAGGAGAATTAGTGTTACTGGAACCAGCATAGATGAAATTGAACCTAATCGGGTAGAACTCCTTTCTCAAAGAAAAATGTATTTTTCTGAGTTTAAACTTACGGTCTCAAAAAGGATATTGTTTGTTTTTTCTTTTGCTGTGTTGTGAGTAGTGTTTTTGTTTCGTACATAATCATCATTGACAAAAAATGTATAACACACCATTCAGTGAGGGTCCGTTTTCGGTATCATTCTCTGACACTTGTCACAGGAGAGACAGAACCACTTAGCATCACCTTGGACCCCTGGCCATATCATGCGTCTTTCCAATTCCCATGTGTCCTCCCATGAGACTTTCATGAGCGAGTTTCAACACTTCACCTCACTTCTCCTTTGGCATGACGACTTGCTTGAAGTGCTCGTGTCCTTTCCTGGCGTGGCGATACAAGATCCCCTTCTTGTATACTAACTTCACCGCGCCATTCGGAGTTTCTCTCTCCGTTCCTTCCGCAGTGTATTTATGGAACTGCGTCAGAATTGCGTCTTCCAGCTGCAGCTTCCTCAACTCGGACGGAAGTACGTTACTGACCGGTGTTGACCTAACTTCCATCGGCGTCAGTTTCGTCTCACGATTCTTGGACCTGGTTTCCACAGCACTCACCGGCGTCGGTGTGCAGATTTTGGAGTTCGGTTTTGTTAACACGTAACGACATCCCAGTATGACGTCTTGTGCCCATCCATGCACGCAACTTTATTTTTCCCCTTCACATACAGTGAATCAAGGTCACTGACAACCACTGTCAACGAGTCACGCGCGCTGTTCGCGTACTTGAGCTCAATCAGGCTGCACTATTTCTTGTCGACAAGGGCGAGAACGCTACACACAGTGTCATACAAGACACCCTATCCGTTGACTGTTGCGGACGCGAGGTTTGCTGGTTTACAGCTTGCCTCTGTCTCGTACTTTTTCCTAGCCACAGCATTCACCTGGGTCTGCCTGCTCTTCAGACAGTCCCTTGCAAAATGTCCCGGGCGCTTGCAGTTGTAGCATGTCGGCGCAAGGCCCCTATTGCGTGGGTGAGGCCTTACCTGTAGATCCTCCTCCAACCTTCCCGTCGCTCTGACGATTATGAACATCCGGTTCTCCCTCAACCACACGGCGCGACTCATTGGGTCGGGGTAGGTCCGTACCCTCGTGACCTCCACTCCTCGAATGTGCTCGGGAATTTTTTGAACGTACGCGAGTTTCTCAAATTGCACGAGGAAATCGTCAATGGAGTCTTCTTTGTCTTTGAATCGCGGAATACTTATCGTAACATTCGGTGGTCGATAATCGGTCGTACGCTCCCTCCAGAACTCGTACTGGAGTCGTCCCTATCGGCGGTCCTAGCTTCTACCCTTAATTTCTCCATTTCGAGATCGAGAGCGAGCTCTATTTCTTTCGCGGTGGCTGCTATCATTTTATGGCCAGTTCTTTCGGTGTCTCTCTGTCCGCTGGTATCCTTTCCAGCTCCAGCTCTTTCTGTGTCACTCAGTCCGCTGCTATCTTGGCCAGCTCCATCTCTCTGTCCGCTGCTATCCTGGCCAGCTCCCTTTCGGCTGCTTTTTCGGCTCTCCATTCTTTGCTTCTTTCCTATATGAACGCGGATAGGCGATCTCCCTCGTATCCTAGACCTTCTGAGCCTATGGCGCGATACTCTTTAATCATCTGTTTTTCTGTAGCCATTTTATGATGATACTAACAGTAAGTGATACCTTGTCTCGACTTACTAAACAATTGACAGATGTTATACGTTTTTAACCCAATACTTACCTGTTGACAATAATCAACTTCGCTAAGGTAAAATATTTTGCCCGACATTGGTTTCACAATTAATGCAAGTAATTGAAATCTACCAATCATGCAACAATCAAAATATAACATACACAAGATGGAAATCATAAAAATTCAAAATATACAGGATGGAAAATATCTCACAAATGTTCACTAATACTTCCTAATAACTAATACTTTAGGTCGTAAAGATACTCTTTATGTCTAATTCAGATCCCGGTCAAGCCCTTACTGTAAGGGTTTTTGTTACGGGTGGGGTGGTGTGCTCCCAATATTTTATTTAAACTATTGTAGAAGTCCCACCCAGGCTCGATTTTGGTTGGAAGTTAAATTAGTGAAAGATAGACGTAAAGCTCCGAGCCCCCAATCAGCAATGCCGACGGTTAGATGGTTAAATATATAAAAAAGGTTGAAATTCAATGAAAAACAATTTAATAACAATTCAATAATCAAATGCTTCAAATTTCGAATTACACTCCTTCCGCTCGACCCTTTAATAGCCTATTGCATCACTTGATTAGCAGTGTGAGATCGATTTCCACCTGTCCGTGTATTATACTCATCTGTGGTATTCTTCTCTCTCCTATTTCTCCCAATTCCTTCTCCTCGTCCTCCACGACTTTCTCCAAATTCCTTCTCCTCTATCTCGACGTCTCTATACTCCTTCTCCTCCTCCTCCACTTTCTCCTCCAGACTCCTATTCCTCCGGCTCTACCTTCTCTCCACTGACTAGATTTCTGTCGACTTCGACTGCTTGGCTAGTCTCAATTCCGTCTCCAACTCTTGGAGACTCGGGACTCAATGGAACCAGAAGTTCTCTGTACCCTAAAAAGCTACCTTTTCGAAGCTTTTTTCTTTTTCTTTCCTTAGAATCTATCTCTAAGTTTTGCCGCCAAGTTACGAGTGGTTCTCTAGGATTAACCATATTGCTCTGCAATCTTCCCAGACGAATACTAACTTTTCATTTACAAGTTGAAAGGTACAATTCGCGTCGAATTGTAATCACGCCTCTACCTAAATTTGTAATTGGAGATCGCTGGAACGGATTTAATCAAACTTAGCGGACAATGTTCGCTGTCTGTCAGCTTGGGAACGGATAAGAACACGCCCCGTTCAACCCATGGACTTTCTTTTTGATCTAGACTAACTTTAACACATAGGTGTGAAGTGGTGAGATCTATCGTCTTTTGCCGATTCAAGATTCCAATCTCCGGCCGGTCATGTAAGTTAGCGTAAGAGATTAACACTAGCCCGCGGCAATCTTTAGACATCAAACACATGACCGCGGTAATATAAACAAGACAAGTAGATTATAGCTTATACATGACTTTATAGCTGGGGCTTGGCAAACATGACAAAATATCTGATAGATGTACATTTTAAAAGTATAAATACGGAGATATATAATATTCCGGGTAAGTGTAGTATAATTTTGCGGAATTATCTAGCAATTTAATGCTTGACCAGTGAAAAAATAAAATAATTTGTTCGTATATGTAAACAAAGTTTACTGCGAAAATAAAAATGAAACAATTAAAAGAATCTACATGTATATTTTGTTTTATAAATATTCTGTTTATATATAATTGTTAAGTATTTGTAATATACTTTGATTCAGTCAACAGTCAAATGTTGATAACATTATTAAGAATTTATCACAGATGACCAGAATTTACAATCACGTGCAGTGTAGTTTACGTTTGTTTCAAGCATCTTTTTTGCAAGATGTTCTTTTGCAATCGTCCCATTCAGTGTTCGTACCATTTTTGTTCGTATCCCCTGCATTACTTCGTTTGCGCGCCATTTCCTATCGTTGTTTGCCATTTATTATGCCTCTACAATAACGGAAAGGCACTGTTTCCTACTGTTTGCTGCTATCTGCACACCGTTGCGTCGTTGTTCTCGAAATCGTTTATGTACCGCACAGCATCAAAGGTGTGTAGTTTCATTTCAGTAAAATTTGAATAAAATATTAAAATTATTGTATCTAATGTTATGTAACATCGGATACTAAATTTCACATTAATTTTGCTATACAATACCTAAAAATGCAGGGCCATATATATATATATATATATATATATATATATATATATATATATATATATATATATATATATATATATATAAACCCTTGGCATGCCTTGACAGGCACATGATCACTTTCATTTATACTCATTTACATACTACTTTTATTAAAAGGTTTTATGATTGATTACTATTGAGCTTATAAAAATATGATAATAACTTGATATTGGGCACTCCGTCAACAATCTCTGCTTCGCTATTGGGCACTCCGTCAACCATCTCTGCTTCGCTATTGAGCTCCCCGTCAATCATCTCTGCTTTGCTATAGGGCAATATGTCAACAATCCCTACTTAAATTTTCATTGTTCCGTCTGACAATTGCTATCTATTTTATCTGGCAAACTTCAATTTGCAATAATAATAATAATGATAATAATAATGAGGACTTTGTATAGCGCCTAATCTTTAGATGCTCTAAGCGCTTTACAACATTTGACAACACTTAAAAAATATATATAATGATATGATTACAAAAATAAAAACAAACACCAGTAAATTAGAAAACAGAATACATGCTGTAAATATTTAAGGTAAGGGAACATTATTAGGTCTTTAAGTCTGTTCTTGCAGTTGAAATAGGTGAGTTTTAAGAGCGCTCTTGAATGAGATCACTGTGTCTTTGTGTCTAAGTTCAGTGGGCAATTCGTTCCACGTTGCTGGGCCCTGGTATGCAAAAGAACGTTGTTCATATGATTTCATTTTCATAGTGGGAATAATGAGAATACGAGTGTCAGAAGAGGAGCGTAAGTATCTTGCTGGTGTGTACACATGGGTGAGGTCAGATAGGTATGTTGGACTGGAGCCCGTCAGTGAAACGTAGCACAGAGAACAAATTTTGTGTTTAATTCTGGATCGTATGGATAGCCAGAGTAGGGTACGGAGCAGGGGAGAGGCGCGCTCTGATCGTAGTACTCTAAGGATGATCCCAGCAGCTGTGTTTTGAACTTTTTGAAGTTCTTGAAGTTTCTGGAGCAGACAGAATTGAGTTATAATAGTCCAGTCTTGAAAGTAATAAGGAACACACAAGTGTTTTAGTGGCATCAACTGAAAGATACTTGCGAATGGAGCTGATGCGTCTCAGCTCAAGATATGCAGCCTTGCATATGTTCATGACACGTTTATGCAATGAGAGAGTACTGTCGAGAGTAACACCTAGTTTTCGTACTGACTGTGTGAATTTAATGTTGGTGTTGCTGATATTTATTGTCTGAAGTAAAGGATGTGAATGAGAAAGTCTTTGTGTTGTAATCAGAATGGCTTCAGTTTTATTATCATTCATCTGCAGCTTGTTACATGTCTTCCACGATTTCACATCGGAGATGCACCTCTCTACGCATTGGATGTTAGCTTCAACTTCAGTTGGGTGGCTAGATTTGTATATTTGGGTGTCATCAGCATACAATTGGTGAGACACTGGATGATGATCTGTGACACTTGAGAGTGGCTGAATGTATAGAATGAAGAGAACAGGTCCGAGAACAAACCCCTGTGGAACACCACAACATAGATCAACTGGGCTGGAGTGTTTTCCATTTGCGGAGACAATTTGTGTCCTGTTCACCAAGTAGGACTTGAACCACAGTAAGGCTGTATCGTGAATGCCAAATATATGCTGGAGACGGTGAAGTAATATATCATGGTCTATTGTGTCAAATGCTGCAGACAAATCAAGGAGAGTGAGGACTGTAATCTTTCCGCTATCCAAAGCAGAGAGAAGGTCATTGACTATTTTCAGAAGAGTAGTTTCAGTACTGTGGCACGGACGATATGCAGACTGTACATTGCTGAAAAGACTGAATTCAGATGAGATACAAGTTGGGATAGAACAACTTTTTCTAAGATTTTTGACATGAATGGGAGATTAGAAACTGGGCGGTAGTTTTTTAAATCGTTATGGTCGAGTGTTGGTTTCTTCAGCAGAGGCTTTACAATGGCAGTCTTGAAAAATGATGGGAATTTCCGGGATGAGAGAGAGGTATAAATAACATCAGTTAGTGAAGGCAATATTGGATCTAAGCACTCAAGCAGCAGTGATGTTGGAATCATATCAAGTTCACATGACTTTGGTGCACTCTTCATGACAATTGTACGTACTAAATCCATAGAGACAGGTTCAAATGCTGCTAACAGCTGCCGCTGAAATTCTGTATCGCAACTGTATGATGACGACGTGTTGTCAAGTTTATCTCTGATGGTTTGTACTTTGTCACGGAAGAAATTTGCAAACAGGTCCGGAAGGTCTGGAAGGTCGACTAGAGAGAAGGTAGTTGGAAGTGGTGTACATTTGTTCCTTGACATTAGCTTGTTAGTAATCTCGAATAGCTCTTTGAAGCTGGAACTTTCCATGATCTTAGTACTGTAGTGGGCTGATTTCGCTGCATGGACTATGTTTGTGGCATTCTTCTTAGCGGCTTCATAGATCTGCTTATGAATAGTGAGACTGGTGGAAAGCCAAAGCCTCTCAGCTTTACGGCGGTCTCTTTTAGCAGTGCGAAGCTGGTCCCTAACACTGCTATACCATGGAGAACACTTTTGAATTGATACAATGCACTTGGTTGCTGGGGCATGTTTGACAAGCAATGAACGCAGGCAGTTATCAAGTTGTTCTGCTGTAGGAGGTAAGCTAGTTGTTAGGTTTGCCTGGATGTCATGCATTAGTTGGGTTCTGTTTATCATACGGAGGTTTGTCTTAGTAGCAAATAAAGGTGGAGGGTTAGGGAATGATACGTCAGGATGGCATATAATGCAGAGGTGATCTGACACCAGGGAGGACTGTAAAATATTATCATCAGGTCTATAAAGAATCCAGTCTAAAATGTGACCATGTTTATGGGTGGGTCGGCTAACTGACTGTTTGAGGTTGAAAACGTGAGAGGAATATAGGAGTTTTGATGTGTATGGGTTTCCAGGACAGTCAAAGTGAAAGTTGAAATCTCCAAGAATGATCAGGTTGCCAAATATCGAATTTCCATACTCCAGGAGATTCGAAAACTGCTCCAAAAAGAGAGATTCAGTCAGTTTTTTTTTCTACTAGGAAGATGGCGGTAGAGGCAGAAAAATTGGACTGACCTTTGTTCCAGTGTGAGTGTGGTTTGGACTAGTTCAAAAGATGTGTGGTTGAAATTGAGAGTTGTAGTGTGGTGAAGACGGTTGATCATGGAGTTCTTTGCGATGACAGCAATTCCACCTCCGCGAGAGTGGCGGGGAACGACTTGATGGAGTAACCGGTGGGTGTTAGATCCACGCACTTGGGTTCATCGCCTGATATTTTTAGCTATGTTTCTGTCAGGAAAAAGACGTCAATATTCTGATCGTTAATAAAATTAACTATTTTTGTGCGCTTTTCCGGTGGTCCTACTGATTGGGCATTGAATAATGCGATGCGCAGTGGTATCTCTTGGATAGTTGACACAAAGTTTGACGATTTAATAGGTATTTGAATGAGGTTATCTAAATTAACAGCCGAATTTTTAAATTTCTGTGCCGGAAAGGGTGAAAGGGAGATAACTGGAATTATTATTCCTGTTCTACCCCGGCCAGCATTAAAACAACGATTCTTTTTTTTTTTTTCTTCTTTTTTTTTCGCTTCCGTTTACATTTATGGAATGTAGTCCCAGGTCGTTTAGTCTAGTGCACAATGTAGTGTCGAGAGCCAAGAAGTTGTCATTTAAATCAATTAATGAGGGTCCATCATAGCATAAACGGGTGGACTGGCGAGTAGCACGTGGTGGCGGTTTGTTCAAGAACAAAGGAAGTTGTAGCAGTGGAGAAAGACAGCTGAGAAAAAGATAGCACTCTGTAGCTCCAACATCGATAAAGGCATCAGTAACTTACACGACGTTTCTATGGCAAATATGTGCGTAACACGATGTTAGAAAGTTTCCAGGTAATAAATTTGCCGCTCATGGGATTTGTCATATACAGTGTTTTAGCATTCGACATTTAACGCACTAGAAGTTTTATAAGAAATATTCGCACTGGAGGATAAAATGGAAAGTTTTCAAGCGTTGTTAAACATTGTGAGATATAGAAGGAGGATGTAGGTGTCTGTTTAAGGCAACCTAGATGCTTGATAAAAGCAAAGAAGATGCCCATTCTGCCTAATTAAGGCAACCCATAAGTTTCATTTTTAAGTGGTTATTGCTTGAATAAAATAAACGAAACAGCTAATATAACGTTTCTTTTGACGGTCTAAATACGTGTAACAGATCTTGACATCATGCATTGCTTAATGGATCAGTTGTGTTAGACGAAAGTTTTTAGAGGAATAGCACGAAAGATCTCCACAAACAACATAACAATCGGCTATTTTAATGATTTTGTTGTTCAATTTTTATTTCTTCTGCAGAAGGCGATGCCAGCACACAAGAGAACGATGCTGAATTCCATTCCTTAGTATATCAACACCTTTTGAGTAACTGTTACATCGGTCACAATCTTCATCGGCAACGAGTTTATCCGGGTCTCTAATAACCTGGGTTACGTTAAAGAGCTCTGCTCAGAATGTTTGTTTTCATTGAATGGACAATCTGATTCACAAGGACCTGTTAACGAAGACATGTTCATTAGTCTCAATCGAATCATCGATAGCTTCTCATATCTCGAAGGAACCGGTGTTTGCAGTGCCGTCATTAGCTGGGCGTGTCCGTGGGACTGTTAGGGTCTAAAGAATTGCGTAACTTGGGAAAAGTTGCTATTTTGCTCTGTTTTCACTTAAGTTATCAAAACTTGTTAAATAAGTGAATTTTACCACTTATTTGCAGGTGGCTAGCGTGTTAGGTCAAATGTTTAGCTGCGGATTACATTGAAGAGCAAGTATAAACTCTCTTCCAAATGCAGTAATTTTCTAATTTACAGAAGTTGATCTTCGTTTATTTATGAACAGTCAATAGATTTTCTATCATTTACTGCTGCAATGTATTTTTCATTAAATCCTTTTAAATTTCTAAAACTTTATCTCATTTAAATACATCATATATTATGTTTGTTAACTCAACAAAAGTCGGTTTGACATTTCCAGTCGCCTTTTTTTTAACTGCGCATTCTCAGCAAATCTCATGTAACTGTTATTACAAAAACACTTGATCATATACCCTGTATATTTGACAAAATATATCACCAAGGTAATTTCAACAAAAGAACTGTTTGTATCAATCCCTTTTAAATCCACTCTCTAAATGTAATCGCTTGCACATGTAGACACAAACATTATTTGTATCTTTTGCATTTATTAAAAATAAATCTGCTGCATGATCATTTCAACTTTTTATATTATCTGTAATTTTCCGATTTATTGTGTAAGCAATAATAAAGTAAAATGCCGTTCATTAAATCTTTCAAACACACTACTTTTCATTATTCATTCTTCCACCCTAGATAATGGTAAATGAAAGAACTAATAATCCGAAAATGGTCTTTCTTACTACACAATGTTGCAATCATTATGTTAGCATTACTTCTGGATCATGTCGCCATATATGCACTAAATGGGCCCCACAAGTAAAATTCATATTTGCAACCGATATTGGCTATGTTTTTCTATCCTCCTGACTTATCTCTTGGGTCATTACTTTGAAGCGGTCCAGATTTACACCGTAGAACTCTGTATCTATCTATCTATTTATCTATCTATCTATCTATCTATCTATCTATCTATCTATCTATCCGCATATACTCTAATCCGGCTACGTTTGAAGAGAGACTTAGAGAGTTCAAGTGTCGCCTCACAAGAAGAAGATGCCATTGGAGGTATATTGAGGAATCAATGAACAAAACTCGGATTTTCGATAGAGGAGCCCTTCTAAAATATAAAACTAAGAAATCCAACTAACTCGATCCCTTCGAGGTTGCTCCAAAACTTAGAACAGACCATTCGGAAACACTGGCACATGACCGAATTATCCGAACGTCTGAAGGGCATATTTCAAGCAGATCCTATTGATGTAACATGACATCAAGATATACATTTATGATGCATACATTTATTCACAAACAAAATGCAAAGAAAACATGTGTGTGTGTGTGTGTGTGTGTGTGTGTGTGTGTGTGTGTGTGTGTGTGGTGGTGGTGGTGGTGGCGGGGGTAGGGAGGGAGGAGAGCAGCAGCATGTTAGCAAGCACCAAAACTAGTTATATTCCTGTATTATGCAAGTTCAGCAAGTTCTATACAGTATACTCACATGGAAAAAAGGAAGTTCTGAACTATTTAAATAGATATTTGAAATAAAAATGAACATGTTGTATGCATAAATATATTATATGTGTTGGTTTGTTTAGTGACTTGTACAAATATGGTCAGAATATATTTTCATGTTTCCGACCCTGCAGGACATATACAAGCAGGATGCTTGACATCTCCATCGGCATCAGAGACTACTGTAACTTGGTATTTTTTTTTTTTTTTCCATGGATCCAATCACTTTACACAAATAAGATCTCGGTTCATTGAAACTTTTATGTCACTGACATGCCCATGAACGAAAAATGCGCATGCTTTTTCTTTTTTCTTTCTTGCTTTATTAAATAGTCATATATCTGATTGAAATTAGTTTTAAAAGTCTCTAGTCCTTTTAGCGTTTTCGGAAAGGCACAACAGGACGTGACACGTAGGATCGTTTTGCAGCTGAATGTCAATATCACACTCACAATCTTCTTTGGACAAGAAGAGTACTTCTCATGTTTCTGACATTTTGATTGTTTTTATAAATCTTGCATAAGTGATCGGCTCGTTTTTGTTTTTTTTGTTTTGTATTTCGAGAGTTTGAGAGTTAACCCGAGGAACGTTATTTTCAGGTGTTGTGAAACTTGCAAATTGGGAAAGCCCGGGTCGGGTGGAGGAAGAGCTTAACGTGTAGGGAACATTGCATTCAGACAAAATCAACACAACTAGATGAGAATTGTGCATTATGAAAGAATTTTAGTTTCTAACGACCGGGAATAGCTATGACATGGTTCATTTCTTTCTATCTCGTTTAATTTTTCTTGATAAAAAACAATGAATTTTTTCCAGGTCGTATCGGTGATATAAAATCGATCGAAAATCTTTAATGGAAGGAAACTTTGTTAGCAAACTCACACGCGTAAGAAATATGTTTTGCTAAGATGAAAATGAAATTAACCAGTTCATCGTTTATCTTTTCTCTACACACCAAATAAAACAATGAATACACTGATAGCGAAATCTATATTATTTTCGTTGAAAATTTCCTGCAATTTTGAAAGAAATCTTGTACATGCATGGTTTCCCCAAATAAGTAAAAGTGATGCACATCATAAATTCAAAGAAATCACACATCGATGTGCAATAGATTTTACATTTATGTAAAGTTATGTTTGTTGCTTCATTGCGCATGAAAAAGTTGTATTGGAATTTTCTTTGTTCAAGGTACATTTAAAAATCACTATCATTTTTTGTGTTCCTGTTGTAAGTCTGCATACGTGTTTTATAATGTACTCAGAAACTATTCGAGCGGTAAACATTTGTTTGGACTGTTCAATGGAAATAGAAAGTGCTCATTATGAACTATAATATTATTCTAGAAATATTGCCATACTTTCAAAAGCGTTCTGTACAACGCCATCTTGACAACGTCATAATTCTTAGTGTACCAATATATTTCCGATTTTGAAATGTATACGGAACTTTTTGTTCTTTCGGACTTTCTTCGAACTTTAACCAGGATTATTTTGGATTCACTTCATAATACTGTAATATCCTCTCACATTTCCATTTATAACATTGATAATTAATATCTTTGTTACGTTTTACAAAACCTGTTGGCTTTGCTTCTTTCTGTTACCTAGTTTATGGCCTTAGAGTCGTAACACATTGCTCTCTATGACAATGTGTGACACGCATGATGAGTTATTACACAATGTATATTTATTCACCATACATTAACATTAAAGTCGCTGGAAAAACAATTGGTACCGTGATATCTGAAATCGTAAGCAACATATAATTTTGTGTGTGTGTGTGTGTGTGTGTGTGTGTGTGTGTGTGTGTGCAGATGCTTTTTGAAATTGCTGTATGGTTTCCTACCACCTTAAAGGATACCTGTCTTGATAAACATCCAATTAAGCAGCACCAGGCCGTATTCGACTAAATCCATGCAGCCTCTTTGATCCCACAATAAGTTATTTACACAAAGTGTAGGTATGCCTACAAGTAATCTAAATTTTTCTGAGCCATACTTCCATGTATGTATGTATGTATGTATGTATGTATGTATGTATCTATGTATTTATGTATGTAAGTATGTATACATGGTTTGTTCCGTTTATTTTTTGGAGTATTAGTTTCTGTTTCTATTATATACTAAATTAAGATTTAAAAAAATTAGAAACAAATAATGAAAAATATAAATAAAAATGTTGGGATTTATGAACTATGCGTAATTGTGCTAATTACGAAAAATATAATGGAAAGAATATCTCTACATAATCACGAGCAATCTTCACCCACGATTGTACATAACGTCGCACATATAATTGTTTTCATAATTCTGATATTATATTTTTTGAATTTCCTTTGAAGACTCATCACCTCGAAAACAGTATGCATTTTTGTAGGGAAGCAGAAATAACCGCTGAAGCTTAACATGTACTCTATTCATAAAGGCACCAATACAGCTCGACTTAATTATCAGGAACAAAGAAGTATCAACATTACAAGAAATGGCCAATCAGAAAAGAAATTTTATGTTATCAGTTCAAATATAGCATCTGAACTATTTCAAGAGTATCATAGGTTTTCAAGAGTGTGGAGTTATTACTTTACTTGCTACATCTTCTTGTCATTTCCATTCTTAACATACCAATAATGCAGAAAACACGAGCATATAAGACAGCGTTTGAAGTTTGCTAAATTTTGCTTATTGTATATAATGTTAAAGGAATGATATGATGGATTAATATCTAACCAGGCAATGAGTAAAATTGATATCGTAAAATCTGGCTTAAAGATGAGGCTTCACTGTTGACCATCGTATTTTTTTTCTTAAAGTAATGTTCGCTTCGCATTCTTTACTTTGTTCAAGATTACCACCAGGAACATTTTGGTCAAAAAATATCTGGCGACGCCCTCAGCAAATACACGCTCTATATCTCCGATAACTACAAGGACAAACATACCAACCAAGACCACAACTACCATCACACCTAAAACGACCAGACCTACGACGATCACTTATTTCAAAAACGTATAGGACAAGCACACATGGAACGAGTACACCTAGGACGAGCATATCTACGATACACCAAGGTCGATGATATCTAAGATGATAACACCTAGGATGACCATACCTACCAAAACCACATCCATAACCTGCACATCTATGATAACAACACCTAGGACGACCACATCTGTGATGAATACAGTATGGATGACAACACATACGGGAATCACTCCCGCGATAAACACATATATGACGAACAAAACCTAACACAAGCACAAAAGCGACGACCACATTTATGAGCACAACTACGACAATATCTATAATGATCATTCACACGAGCACAAATGAGATGACCACAGCTTTGGGGACTGCAAATACCAGCATAATTACGACCACACTTAGGAGCACAACCACGACAATAACATCTACGAGCACAAATATGATGACCACATGTAGAGCTACCATATGTGCCATATATGACACGACCATATGTTGTATGACTACACTTACGACCACACAAGCCTATCCAGTGCAACTTTGTCAATTGGCAAACGAACATCATGAGATTTACTTTTGTGAATGGTTTGAATGAGTTTTTGAATAAGAAATGAGGAAGAGGGGTCTATGAAGCCATTAAGTTTGTGCACATATCCAACTGCAGAAACAAAAATGGATATCGAAGATGCCACATATTTCTTGTTGATTAATTGCACTATGAAAAGGGCCAAATTGGTTATTGAAACTGAGAGAGACATCTCAGTCTAGGTGTCTGATGTGAACTCTTTATATAGCGTCCACGCCCGCTTATATGAGGTTTGTGTAGCTGGGTGTAGGATGTTGTTAAGCCAATGGTCAAGCGTACTCTCTAGCTGGGTAAGGTTGGATGAAGCGGAATGCAATGAGGGTGTGAGTCCTCACAGGGAGCCATGGCGTGGAAACTCGAAACCTGTTGGCGAGAAAGGGCATTGACGAGTCTGTTACGTATACCAAGTACATGTTTTGCCCTGAACAAGATATTTAATTTAAGGCAAGAGAGTACAAATTTGCGAATGAAATGCATGATTTTTGTGTCCTTAGAGGATTGCTTGTTTATAATTTTAACTAAGGCTTGATTGTCAGTGTGGAAATAGATACATTTATTATATAAGTTTTCTCCCCAGACCTCAACTGTCAGAACGATGGGGTAGAATTCTAGGGGCGTTATATTTTGATATGCCCATGTCTGATCCCAAATGCCACATAAATAGAGTGTGCCTAGGAGCGCACCGTCTCCGACTGAGGCAGAAGCATCTGTGTACAAGTCCAACGTGTCGGAAGTCATCCAAATTTCAGGTAAAAATAAAGACCTACCGTCAAAACCGGATAAAAAGTTTTGCCAGGCCCTTCAATTTTCTTTTACCTCTTTTGTTAGTCTAATGTGGTGATGAGGTGTTTTGAAATGTTTTGGATTATTATTCGAATACTGCCACAACATTACTGTATTACAGCTCATAGAATAATTATTCTGTCGTTGTTTCAGTGTCATAATAAACTCAATATCGAGGTCAAAATCACGTTTATTATTTTTGTCAGATTGCCTATAACCAGCTAATTTCTTCTCGACAATTTTGTTGTTGACTTCAGTATCGTTATTGATAATTTCATCGATCATCATACTATCCATTACAACCCTTTGTAACTGAGATATTTTTCTTACTCGAGACACTACTAGATAAACTAAATTTGACCATTCGATCCGATCATCGACAATCCAGATATTTGTATCAGAAATAGTTAATCCATGTGACGAGTGAATCTTTATAGCGTATCCTAGCGTCTATAGAGATTTGTCCATCGTTAATGCTCTCTCAACGGCATTCACATCAACAACAACAATATCATTAAGAACGAGTTTTCGTTTCTCATTCGTTCCTGGAATATCACCCTTAATATTTTGTTTTCGTGTATCTGCTGAGCGATAACAAAGAGGCACTGGTAACTCTGAAAACTTTTCTTTATGTAACAGAAATAATTCTTGCTGAAGTGTATCACGAACTATCTTCCGAATTGCTACTATGAAATCTACAGGCTTCCATAAATTCCAAAGATCATTCATCGTAGTCTCTGGAATTACTTCACGCATTATTTTACATTGAATCTGATCTGGCTTCAGTCTAATTAATATTTTAAACTCTTTCAGCGGCTCATCAATCGCCCTATGATCGTCATTTATTTCCTCGTAATAATCTACGAATTTTTTCAACCACTCATGTGGAGATGACACAACAAAAGGTGGAGGTTCACCATGATCACCACACATGATAACAGCAGTATTTCTCGTTAACAACCAATCGAGAAATATTTTTAATACCTCCAACGATACCTTACAAATTTCATCCCAAATAATAATCTTAGGGATATATTTCTCACCCATTCGTTGTGAAGTCCATTCATCTCCTTTCCATCGAAAGAAACTATGATACGTACACGAATAAACTCCTCGTTCGTTCATTCCTCTGGCAAGTCTATGTGTGTGTGTCAAAACAACCATATAATTTTTTTTAAATAATTCAATCGCACGTGTTGTTTTACCAGAACCTCCCGGTCCATTGAGATCAACTGTTTTATGTCTGGCTACAGGATCATATACCGATGGAGCCGATGATAATTCCGATATACGATTATTTTTACAATAATTATCCTCGGAAATATAATCGGCAGATTCAGAATAACTAAGAATCATTTCTCGTTTTATTCTCCATTCGCCCCAAGACACGTCATTTCCAATTTTAACTGTCTCAGTGATTCTGTGTATTTTTTATTGATATAAAATGAATTTGTTGCAACTCTAACTGCGGTATCAGAAAATCTATTTATCATCGATAATAAATTAATCGAAACATACGCAAGCATCGAAGATCTTAAATGAGTGAACTGTGGTGATTCACCTTCAGTGTAGCTCACGATTGTACCTAATTTAGTTCCATCAGATAAATAAGCATTTCCTCGGCTTATAAAAATGTTTCTTTCGGTTGAATCGACAATTATAAAATCGAGTTCAGCATCATCGATGATTAATCTACAACAACGTCGTTTGTGATCATATGATCCTCCTTGCGTAAATTTACCAATTATTATCTGCCGAGATCTTTTGAAAGTTTATTCTCAAAATCAGTTATATCAGGATTTTCATCATCGGAATATTTTGGTTTTTGTGGTAACCAAACTTGTTTCTGCGGACGATATGATATAACTGCGTCACCGAATGTTGATGACAACGAAATTCCCGTATCAAGCATATATCTAACTAAAACTATTGCAGCCCAACATTTTTCTGAAAAAAGTCTCCCAAACCAAGCATAAACAACTGGATGGAGATTCCGTGCTAACTCGAATGATTCAATACAGGCAAATCCAGTTAAGTCAAAATTTGGTAAGGGTACATTTATCGCAACTCTGGTCATCTCGTATGTTGGATGTCCAAATCTTGTGAAATACTCAGAGCATTCTCCGTATCCAAGAAAACTTCCAGGATAACATACAGCCATATCAACCAATATTACATCTTTATAATCGTATTTAGTATTCCATGATCCACCATGTCTGTATTCGATACAACTGCGTTGGATATCTTCAAGAAATTCTAATCGTGTTGGTTTCCATGAATTTTTCTTCTGAGCAGCATGTGCAGCGACTGACGGAACGGTAAAACAATTACTGAGTAATCGTTCGACAGTGATTTCATCACCGCCATCAGCGCCAATTTCATCGGTGTTCATATATTTCAACGCAAGATTTTTCATTTCGTCATGGAGAGATTCTGTACTATAAATATCTCCATTAGGTCGTACAAACTGATCGTAGCGATTTTTTTTTATCGCTGTTCACAGATTCTGAACTCTGAAACAACCACACGGATACAGGGTCACTCTTACTGGTATTTCTAATAAAATCAAACATATCACCGCTATAGAATTTAACATTCGATTTTGTGGAAATACTGTTATGTCCGAAGTTCACGCATGGGTATTATGATCAATAATCTCTATCGAAGCTCCATTTTTATATATTTCGATTCGTATAAAATCTCTCCGGTTAATGTCTTCAATCTTATTTTTGTTCCAGTTTAGCGATATCTCTTATAGACGCTCCAGTATCTTAAACTGTTTCTGCCCAATTATTTATTTGTTTTACGTCTTAGATCCGTTAAACCGTTTCCTCGTTTTGCGTTTGTAAAATGTTCTGTAACTCTCTCAGCAACACAATTTAAGTGACAAAAGTGACCACGAGAAATTTTCATCGGTGGAAGTTTATCGACGTTAGGTTTATCATTCAGTGGATATATGGCATAAACAACCGCTGTCAGAGGATATGCTCGTTCATAATAAGGTCTATCAGTATTCCTGGTTTTGAATTTTTATTTAACGTGACAATATTTCCAGTGTGGCTCTGACGAGAAATCAGGCGAACAGGATCACGTTTGTCACGGATAATTCACGTGTCGTCGTCTGTAGCTACGATAAATTTTATTCGAAAAATATATTTTCGTGCAATGTCGGGATAATAAATAATTGTAGCTGCTCGTTTATCATTCATTGTAGCATCGACAATATCATCAGTGTCGGGTACAATTTTGAATGTTGACCATACATAAGCTGCACCATCATCGCAAACTTCTTTCTTGGCTTCACTGATACTATTGATTAAAGTTTTTTCGTTAAATCAACCAGAGCTTGCCTTGGTAAATGAGGGGTTATTCTGTAGAGATCGAATCTGGCTTTAGAGGGCTTAATCGCAGATAATCTCGTAAATTCCTCCATATCATAATTAAGGCAAATATATATTTTAACTGAAGATTGATTATACATATATAATGATTCAAGCAAACAATAAATGTAAGTGGCTCATGATCGGTTCTTCAATTCGTTGTAACAGGGCTAGCGTAAATGAATTCTGTGGATGTCACATGCAGAGCGTTCGTAGAGGGAGTCTAGGACCAAAACCGTGCTTAAAGTGTGGTGTTGGAGGTAGAAGAGAAACGCAGTTGTGCATGCAATGTGGTAGTAAAAAATATAGAGAGCTGAAACAATATTATGATAAATAAATAATGCCGATGGCGTCAAATCTCCCATAAAAAACGCCAAAGACTATCTTGCCAAATTTTCACCCCAACAACAGAAATATTATTATATAAATGGAACAAAATGAATTTGTGAAGCATCCCATCATCAAAAATTATGGGGCATCTCGTGATGATCTAATCAGGATCTGTCGACGAAAGAAGCAGTCGCTAATGTTGATGATAACGGTTATCTCAGATTTAGTGTTGGAAAAGAAAGATATTTATCTCACTGATTCGTGTATGAATGTTTTCATGGACTGATCAAAGACGGACTTGTGATCGATCACATCAATGGCAGTAAAATTGATAATTCTTTGGGAAATTTACGAGCTATTACACAGTCAAATTGCAAATTTGTTAAGACCGGCGATAATTGTAATTCTCCTAGATCAGTCGTGTCTATGAATGTAGGGCAAGTGAAGAAATAATATTTCCTTCGACATATGCAACTGGAAAATATTTTGATATTGTCACACCTTCAGTACAACGTGTCGCAAATAATGTAACCAAATCGGCGTATTCAAGAAAATATAACCAAAAATAACATTTCACTATTTCCCAATTATATTAGATGATGAAGGGAGATAACTCTGTCAAGCAACGATTTCTCCGCTAGAGTAATTAAATAGTTGCCCCGCTTGCAAGTGCCTAATATTATATGCACAAATCCAGGTAAGTTATTTTTAGCTCTTACATTTAAGACATGTAGGCCTACATGTAATTTAACTCCTGGATGAGACATCTTGTGCAGAAAATGTATGTGCGATTATTAAATGCAGACATTTTATACAGTATATTTTATACAGCGTTGGGAAACTAACATAAATCCACGCTACAGTTTACAACAATGGTGATTTACTCAGTATACTGATCGCATGTAGGTTGCCTGCTTATCCAGCATAGGCAACTTCAGCATAAGTCACGCACCGCTTGCGTGTGAACAATCCAGGTAAGTTATTTTTAGATCTTCCAGGTGAGATAACTGTATATACAGACCTACATGTACTCTTTAACTTCCGGACGACATCCTGTGTAGAATTATTAAATGCAGATATTTTATACAGTATATTTTATAAAATGTTTTAGAAATTGAAATAAATCCTCGCTACAGTTTCCAATAATTGTGATTTATTCAGTATACTGACCTCATTTAGGTTGCCTGCTTATCTAGCATAGGTAACTTCATAATAATTTCTGAAACATATATTTGTAAGAATGAGTCGGTGGCGCAGTGTTAGAACGATGGATTCTCATATTGAGGCCTGGGGTTCCATACCCGTGACTGACACAATTGTTTACGGTGGGCGTTATTGCCAATTTTTCCTCCCAAAAAAAAAATAAATAAACAGTAGCGTGATGTAGCTCTTAATCTCACTAAAGTGTACCCCCCCCACAAGGACATTCAGAAAGAATGTCAGGAGAAAGAAAATCATGAAGGGTGCCCCCATACAAGCCATAAGAAAGGCATCAATGAAGGGCCCTTCACAACGACAAATACTGGCAAATGAAGGGGACCCCGTGGAATTATAACCGATCTTCATTGCTACTGTTTATTTTCGTTTTGTTCATATTCAGATTAGGATTTATTCAGAAATATTATTATTCTGATTTAGATTTATTTTTATTTTAATCAAAAATTTATTACATAATGAATTACGAAAATATTCATGCAATTATTTCTGAGATTAAAAAATTAAATGATGAGGATATAGAATTATCTGAACAATTGGATCCGGAAAAAATATAAATGATTTTGAAGTACTACAGGAACGGAAATATGATGGAAGATATACACTAGTAGCCGAGTATAGATTCATTAAGTTGCTTCATGAAGCCGTTATACAGTCTCTACTTTTTGTCGATGATGAGGATATTCGAAAATTTGTTTCACGCAAACGCGATTGAGAACGTTAGATCAGAGTTATCACGCAAGTACGAAACAAAAAAATTTATGAGTTCACGTGTGCGACAGCTGAAAAAACATATGTCTGATCGTGATGAAGTCACTGACGAAAGTCAAGAAGGATTATGAAAGTGGCTCAGATTCAGCTTATAATATTTATTATGACACAAATTCAGATTCATATTATAATATGTATTTTTATTCTGATACAGATTCATATTATAATAATTTTTTTATACTGATAATAATATTTATTTTTTATCAAGAGAGATTTTTGTTATTTTGAGTACCATTTACCCCATCGATTTTCAGAGTTTAGTCTGATTTTCATTAAAAAAATAAAATTTCGTTATAATATTTATTCTGATTCTGATTCTGATTCAGATTAAAATATTTTTTAAAATCTGATTCTGATTCAGATTTGTTTTTTTTTATTCCAATAAAAAGCAGCAACGATGACGCTCTTTTGGCGTTCTACGAAAGCTACGAGCGTGAAGATCTACGATGACGCTCTTGGCGTTCTACGAATGCTACGAGCGTACATACAAACTTATCGTCCAAACTTCTTGTCGTAAATCAAGCAAGTGTCCTGTTTGATTAGTAAGTCTAAAATGTATCCGTGATAATAGCGGATTATGACATCGCAGATAAACCGGATTAACGGGCAATGACACAATTAAAAGCCCAGGAGGTATTTCGGGGGTAAATGAATATAAGATGTATCCTTGTTGCGCTTGTTTGGATTTTTAAGTATCTACTAGCAGCAGGCAGGGTGAACCCTACAAATTTGTACGTGACCTTATTTAACAAAAATAAAGGTTCCTACAGGGGCTGAAAAATAAGGTCAATAACGCTAAACCGAACCTTCTAACTTTTATTATTACTGTATAGTTTGAAAAACGGATAATAAATCGTTTGGGTTAGCTCATTTTTGTTACTTTATTTTTGACTTTTTTGTTTTTTATGTTATAATGCGTTTAGTTTACTTACTGGGTCACTCAATTTTTGTCGTTCACCCTTCCTGCTGCTATAATTAACCAAAGATTTTATCCGACCTATACGATATCTGGATCTTGGATCATGTAAATTTATTGTAATAAATCCAAACGGAACAGCTTGTGCTTGAGCAAAAAAGTTTTTGAACTTAATCATATCCATATCTCCTGAACACCAAGTATAATAAATATTCTGTAAAGTATAATTATCTACTCCATTAAACATTACTAAAATATTGCAGTTGTCTCTGATCACTTTAGGTATTTGTGTATAACGCTGAGTGACGTATATAACATCTGTATTCTTGTGTCTACCTCGAGAAAATATTCTAGCTGGATTTGTTTGTCTGTCCAGCATAACGTCATCGTACACCACTAAATTATTAATAAATCCGTCTAGGTCATCTACAGATGGAGCCTCATCAATATCGGTAATAAAGTCAACAACATCATCACCGTTTTCATTCAGCAATTTTGCATTTTCATTAAAATCTTTAAGTACTTCATAACAGTGTTGATCGTCTACAGATGG
>JAECUM010045911.1:0-13718 GCA_016617855.1 Megalonaias nervosa
TGCAGGAAAATGTGTGTGTGTGTGTGTGTGTGTGCACTATTCTCGAAAATTTACACAGCAACATAGTATTTTAATTTTATGTGAAATAATGAACGACATGAAAGAAAATATCAAATTCAAAACTTATTACAAGACAAGCATGTAATTCATGTAACGTTCAGTGGGTCCCATATAAACACATGTAAAAATAATAAATGTACAAAAACGCGTAAAAAGAACGAAACTTTAAGGTAATAAATTAGTAAAAGGGAAATGCCGTATGATAGCCGTTGCCATCTCATCTCATCCATGCTGATATTGTTGCCTAGCAACCAGGACAATGCCTCGATTGTACAGACACTCATGAAGATTGTAGATTTCGCGTTCGTGCTTGATGACTTACTGACAATCTGAAATAGAGGAAATACGTTATTATTATACAACAAGCCAGATAAATCTGAAACTGGATCGCGCCGTAGTATCTGAACACAGTTTCAAACTTATCCAATACTCCAATTATACATCCATTAGTTTGTTTGTCGTGTACTTGTGTGAGAGATTTAACATGAGCGTCGAGAGGATTTTTCAGCTACATTTTTATATTTTCCACCTTTGCACGATACAGCTGTTAATCTTAGATGAAATCTGTATTACAGTCTGCATTGAAAAGATTATTCACAAAAGTACTGACCCGTTAAATAATGCTTAACGCCATTTTTGGAACATCGCTATTAGCACAGGAGTCTGACGTTTTATCAATAAAGTACGACGAAATCTCTGACAACATGAAATCACCTTATCGGTATTATAAATTAACACAAGGAATGCAAGCGTGACCACAACCCTCCGCTCGATTCGACTTTTCTCACGCGTGTTTATCATTTCAGAATTGCAAGAAGACTGAAAAACTACACATATCCATTCAAAAGACAGTAACGTACCAACGCATAACTCTCGGACGACCATCGTATGAATCCAATCCGGCGAATTAACCTTTATTTTCACCATTAGGGTCACAAACCCTTTCTGGCAGAATACATAAGGCGGAAGTAGCCCATTCAACCACGGGCTGAATAACATCATGAAAGTAATTTCACAATATAAAATGTTTAACTTGTTTTTTTTTATTATTTCAGATTGTATCATTTGATAATTTTATATAAATTTCCAGAACAGAAATATGTAGTTAAAGTTCGGATAGTAGAAATGACGTCATCACACTTCAACTATTAAAGCCTAGACTGATGCTGGGCCCGGTAGATTTAAAAATGTGTTTGATCGATTGCGATTCTGCGCCGTGTTCGGAACGATTATTAGACCTTAACGCATATTTACTGCAGGGTAGAAACTGTTAGAATGCCAGAAAGGGTTTGTGACCCTAATGGTGAAAATCTCACAGGATTCTCAGATTGCTTAGATTTGGAGTTTCCAACTGGAAAAATCTTGAATATAATACGTACCATAAAAAACTCCACGATCATGTTCTCCAATCACTTGTTAGCACAATCACCGAATAATATTGTATGTGCCGAATAATAGGAGTAGGAGCTAAACTTATTTACATTGAGAGACCCTCGACTCTGCTCGGGATGTAGAAATTCAAAATATGGTAGACGGAGTAAATAAAGTTTCAATCGCCGCTTTTATTTACTTGCTCAAGTGAACACAATTACGGACCGTGGTGATAAATGGTTGAAGAACATATCTGTTAATTCTTTTAATTTTTTTTTGTGATACGTATTTCAATTGCCTCCGCCATTTTCAGCCTACGTACACGCTATTGGTTAGTTGGCATTACATGTTAAAGGAGATAACTCATGAAATCCAATAGATGTCACTAGGACAAAGCTCTGAAATATCTGTACCAACCGCCAAGGTGTACATAGGGTTAACTTATCGGAACCTTGGCTGGCGAAGATGGAGTTTTGCACACGACCAAATAATTTCATTGAAACACACAGCGAGGATAACCACAGTAAAGAATGTTCCGCGAGTTTTGTGAATCTCGTTTTATACTGAGTCAAGTTAGCGACTCTTAATATTTTAGGACTTCTCCTTTACATTGAGTAAAGTTAGAGAATGTCAAACATTTAGGACTTAGGTCCTGAGCTTGAGATTCAAGGTTATAAAACCATGCGATCCCAGAGCAAGAAACGAATAAAAACGAGGGGAGTGGGGTGGGGGCGAAAGGAGACTAATAATGTATTTGATAGTTGTAACAATTCATTTACCGGGAAAATAATAAAAACTTTATTAATTAATACAGTTTGTATGGAAATTACTGGTTGATTTTAAAGTGTTTACAATCAGCCAGCATTGCTTCTGTCCATTTGCGGGTAGGAAAACAAAATAAAATTTTCTAGCGTACCAGTATGTCGTCATTATCTCCACACTGAACATAAAGACATGAAAGAAGAGACAAAAAACTCGGTACAATATACGTAAGTAAGCAATTTCAGACTTTCAACGATGTCCCCTTATCTTGTTTGGGCGAGTTAAATCTTCTCTGGTCCCAAACTTAACATCTATTTAGATCAAATATACATTACTTGCAAAAGAGTAAGAAAATTTTCTGGGAAAATAATCTTAAAACCACTCAAGATGCAATTGATAGAAATCCTATGACTTTACCGTTAACAGTGGTAACTAAATCCTCTTCTGCTACAAACTTACTAGTTGAGCATGTTGACCATCATAAGACTGGTGAAGTCCTTAATGCAACAGCCGATTCCCATGGGAGAGCACTCCAACAGACCTGGAAAACCATATTGGGTTACGGACATCAAGTTACAAATACCGGTCATTCGTCTGCAAGGGATTGGACGAAAGTTTTCAGTTCTGCGGCAAAGGACCATGGGATTGTTGAGAAGACCGGTAATTCCTTCGCCACCGGAACCGCCACTGCTGGTACTACTACTTCCTCCCCCACTACTTCCGAGGCCACTTCCGCCGAGGCCACTTCCCCCTAGTCCACTGCCCCCTAGAGATGACAGTGCCATCAGAGAAGCCAGATTCTGTGCGGCTGGAATAAGGAAATGCATATATTTTTGAAAGGTAGTATTTAACTGTATTGATGACATTTCAGCACAACGGTATTCCCCATAAGAAATGTTCACAGATTTATATCTAAAAATACTCACTTATTTGGGTCGAAGATTTTATTTCCGTCGTTCTACATTCACTGGTTATGACATCTTTTTTCGCAAAACGATAACCTAATTATTTCACAGTTTGTGTTGTTGAGAGCAGTGTATCAGGTATATGAAAATATTTGATTTCTTCAGGTCTTAAGTTGTTTTCAAATGTTAAAATTTGGATGATATCTGCTTACCTGCTGTTTGTTCAACGTTTTGGTCAAACAATGGCACGTTGAAAGATTCTGTGCAAAAGAAAACCCATGCTCATGCCGAGTAAATGACCCTTTCATAACGTATGACATCTTTTTACATTGTGTGCCAGTTTATTGACATATTATCAGTTGATTGTTTCATTTCGAGCAGTTCCATATGGTTATTTCCTGTCTTATATGAACATTGTCCCCCTGTGACATGTGATTCGCATTTTAATTGGTCAGTGACATAGTAAAATAAACTTTCAGATGTCTCTCCGCAGTAACAGTTTGGTGATTGAATAATGTAATTTGAATAATGTAATGATTGAATAATGTAATGAACAAATAAGTTTCTTATACAGCTCAAGATTTGTTTCTGTTATTGTAAGCATGTTAGACACATTTCTCCACGTCATAATTATGATATTGAGGCGGAGTACTTATTTCAAGGAGTAATACATGAATGCATAAAATACTTTCTTGTTTCTCTAATCTAAAATTATGACTTTCGAGGTTAAACATGTTCCTTAAATTATAATTTGCTTGATCAGTGATTAATTGGGGTGATGAAATCGCATATATATATATATATATATATATATATATATATATATATATATATATATAGAGAGAGAGAGAGAGAGAGAGAGAGAGAGAGAGAGAGAGAGAGAGAGAGAGACGGCATTGGTCATTAATAATTTTTAAAAGGTATACAATATATGACATTTTCGTCTTTCTTTAAATTTAACCAGCCAGTTTTCTTACACAAATATTCTATGCTGGTACTTCTTGTTAATTCCGTTACAATCCTTGCTACCTTTAATGGTAGTTTTTTTTTTTCCATCCTAAATGGCATTTCTTCTGGAACCATTCAAGACAACATCGGCGTACTTTAATGATCGTCGCATGAAGGATAGATATATTTCTTCTAAAGAGTTTTCACTTCCTTAAAATGTTACTGTTAACTATATCAGGTATATGTCAGAGCCACTTCCGGTCACCATCTAAGTTTAAGCCCAATGCTGAAGACAATGTGCGAAACTTAGGATTTAGTTGTCAAACGCAAGATTTGTTAAGTGAAAATGACAGTCATTTAGAAAAAGCATGACGTCATTTCCAGCCTCCAGTGCAAAAGTCAGTCGAAAGCTTTGGAAATATTCCAAAAAGACATGCACATGAGCTCATGTTATCATAAGATCAACAAATTTATTTATTTATTTAAGGATTCTTGACTGAAGACAACTTGTAAAGTAGCTAATTTTCAGTAATATATGTCTATAGGTACTTAAATAGTATCCCTTATTTTCAGTAATATATGTCTATAGGTACTTAAATAGTACTCCTTCTACGATTTCCAACATAATTTAAAAGTAGAAAGACATCAAGCCAGTAATGTCATACTGGGCTTGGCGCATGCGCCTCGCATATGAAGATTCCTAATCACTTTATCATTTCATTGCAGGGCACTAACAAGCAGGTCAGGTCACTAACTCGTGCTTCAAAAAAGTGAATAGCTATTGCTATTACGATTTATAAGCGATGAGCAATGACATTGTTACGCAATGCAACAAATATCTTCAAATTTCGAAAGATATGAGATGCGCCAACATTGGCCATTGACTTCCACATTATTCTCGGTTATTTCGTGAATGTATGTCCGAATTTCTTTATTACACTGATTCATGCCATCTATTATAAAATAACGTTTTTCCTTTGTAGGTGTTTATGAGAGCAATAAAGACATCTTTTATCATCCCTCAACGGACCGTCATGTGACAAAGTCCGCGTTAGGAATTAACGCTTTTATTTCCCATTTTATGTCACCTGAAGGCATCGTAATTAATAGTAAACATATTTTATGCATTTGGAACGAAATACGTCAGCGCTTTGTGATAATCATCATTCATTCGTAGATATAAAAGTGAGTCTAGACACCCATTCTTCCAGTTGTCATGTCAACCTCGTCTCGTGACATTTTTTTTTCGAAATGAATTCTTAGGAATAAGACATAACCCATTCATAGAAACGACCGGCAATAGCAATTAACAACACTCTTGGTATAGACTGATCAATAATAAAACGTACGTGAATTCTGAAAGTTTATTTAAGCTTGAAAGTTAAAAAATATCTCTTACATACTCGTGGATAACCGCTCACCCCACTAGGACCAATATAGACCCTTATATGTCGTTGTATAATGAACCGGCAGATTATGGTCTTTTGATTTCACAAAGAGAACTTAAGTTTGGATTTGAGTCTAGAACTGAGAAATCTGATTGGATGAAATGAAATGCTTTGCTTAATATCAACAAATGAAATCTCTTAAGTTTGAAAATGTTCATCATGTTTTGTGAAAATGCGATCTAAGCTTCGTTGGCACTATGAAACTAAATGTATCGACTGTGTTCGCAACGGGACATGTTTTACACATAGTATATTCAAGTCATTTATTTTAAATGGTGACGTTCTGAGACGAGTGTTTTCAAAGATGAACACTTTCTCATTCGATAATTAGAATATACAGCAAAACTTCAGAAAGTCTGAACGCTGTGGGTTAAAAAAATTTCCTTGCATTTTTTGATTGCACAGTTTTTCGAGATTTATTTATGATAAAACTGACCAAGATAATCAAGTGACGTCCAGTATTCCATTAATCAAGTGATGTCTAGTATTCGATAATCAAGTGATGTCCATTATTCGATTAATCAAGTACTGTCCAGTATTCGATTAATCAGGTGATTTATAGTGTCCGATTAATCAAGTGATGTCCAATTTTTCCATTAATCAAGTGAAGTCTAGTCTTCGATTTATCAAGTGATGTATGGTATTCGATTAATCAAGCGATGTCTAAGATTCGATTAATCAAGTGATGTTTAGTATACGATTAATCAAGTGATGTCCAGTATTCGAGTATTCAAGTGATGTCTAGTATTCGATTTATCAAGTAATATATAGTTTTCGGTTAATCAAGTGATATATATTATACCACTTAAAGACAGCTTATCCAGTTTCCGATTAATCAAGTAATATCTAGTATTCGACCAATGAAGAGATGTCTGGTATTCGATTAATCCAAGTCTGACTTACCGAGCTTTTATTAGTATTATTCAGCCTGCTACGATCTATCAAGGTAGTTGTATTGTCGCGCTAACTTTAATATATGTTGTTTTATCATTAAGTTACGTTGAACCAACTCAGAAGAAGAGTTATTCTTGTAGGTCACTCGTCTTATATAAATAGCTGCGTATAAGTCAAGTTTACATATTCGTTTTAGAACTCGGGTTACATCTTTCTAAATATGTAAATTCTCACCAGTTGGAATATAATCGATATAATAGATATTTACCTTTCTTTCTCTAGCTAATTATTTTGCTTCTTACTCTTCATGAGTTTGATATTAAATGAAATTGCATGCTAAATAAACTAGCTTTTAATAATTTGTATACTCTATTAGAAAGAAAAACATTTCGTTTTTTGTGTCAATTTTGTTAAAATTTTATTTCTAAATCTTATTTTTTCGTTATATACGTAATAAGGGATTATTTATTTTGAAACTTAAATGAAGCTGTTGCACTAGATAACAACTGCATAATCAATAAATTTAATAATCCTGTGAATCGGCCCAAATCATTATTTTCTTACTTTTTCTTATTAGAAAAGGTTTTGCTTTTAAAATTTTCATTTGTTATTGTGTTTCCTTTTTTAAAAAAAATAAATATTTTGCTTCAAACATAAGAGTGACAGAAAATTTCTTGTTTTTCTTTTCTTTTTTGGCATTCATAACCACAAATGATGCACACTAGCACTTCTATTTGTAAATAACTTGGATGCTAATAACTTCTTTTCTCATCTTAAATTCATGGAGAACACGTACAATTTGATGTTGTTATCCCTGAAATTCTATGTAAATTCTTGAATAATTCAGTCCCATCAAGTCTGCACATTTCCACGAATGAAGGATATTAAAACGGAAAAGAAAAAGAAAGGAAGGCAAGTTCATGAAAGAGCATTTTACTTACCACAGTAGCCAACGAGGGTAACAAGTAACACTACTTTCAACATCTCTATCCTATCTGCCGTTTAAGAGAAAGATGTTAGAGGTAACTACGATTTCAGCCAACTGTATTTTTCTCTTTTTATGGGCTGGCTTTTATTCTTGCCCTCAAGTGTGACATCATGTTCCTTTTGAGGTTCAAGTGGGATTTTTGTCTGTTCATCTTGCAAGAATATTGCTTCACCAGTACTTGCACGATATTTTTCAAAACTGCTTATGTTTTTAAAATAAATATTAAAAAGAAAACTCAGATAAACTACGGGCATCTAAATAGTCTAATCCATTAAAATAAATGTTTCTTTCGGTTTTTGGTGCAAATATTAAGATAATTGTCAGACAGTCGGTACAATTTAAGCATCCTATGGAAACCCCCCTGTCAATCTCATGAGCATATATCTGTCATTGGATGTGACTAAACCTGGTAACGAAGTAGGAGAGATGAGCGCTTTGTCACGATCGTGAAACAGACATTAAAAAATACCACGAAAACGTCATGAACGCTTGATAGAAACTGCGTAAATCGGAATATCAATGGCACTAGTAAAAAGGTCGACGTTTAAAAAGAGTGGTGTTTTAATTAATGCCTTTATTTTATCCTCAGGTTTTCCCTGTAGGCCTATCAAGTCATTGACTAGTTAATTTTATTTACCCGCCAGGAAAATGACTTACTCATAATGAAAGACAATAGGGCATTAACTACGGAGAGTCACTACTTTTTCCTTTAATAAAAAAAGATAAATCTCGAAACATAGACACTGGTTTGACCAAACGATGGATACATTTGTATCTTTACTGATGTATGTATAGATGTTAACTAAAACGATGCTGTTTCTTCGAGGTTACCTGGAGCTCAAAAGTTGAACCAGTATGGACTTGAATGTTTCCTTCACATCTTGATTTTGTTCAATCTTATTTTTAAGCTTAATTTATATATACTCAGAGAATTAACACGAGACGTATTTTTAAATTATCTTTTTCTTCAAATAGTTATATCACACGATTATTCATGGCAGGATAAAGATCTTTGATTAATGTCGTGCACTGTTGCCTCATTTTAAGAATACACATTTGAACATCAAAGGAACGCCACTCCTAACCGCTTAGGTTTTATCTAATGTAGATAAATAATTTGGCTACAGCTGCAAATCATAATTTTTGGATATATTTAAAAATTTTAAAATTCTGAATATCAATATTTTTTTCCGTTACATTTTTTTTAAAACAGTGCCACGTTGCTTAGCACCCAGCTAAAGTCATGTATAAGCTATAATCTACCTGTCTTGGGAATATTACCGCAGCCTTGTGCCTAATCTCTAAAGATTGCCGCGGGGTTAGTGCTGAACTCTTACGCAAGTTTACCATGACCAGCCACAGACCGTAAACTTGAGTCGGCAAAGGCGACCGGTCGTGTCACTTAACAAAGGCTTGCCGTTATCACACCTATATGTTAAAGGTTAGTTCAAGGATCAAAAGGAAAGTCCACGTGGTGAATGAGGCGTGTTCTTATCCGTCCCCACGTTGACAGACAGCGTGAGGGACATTGTCTGCTAAGTTTGATTGGATCGGTTCACAGCGATATCCAATCGAAATTGAGATAGAGGGCGCTATTACAATTCAGACCCGAATGATACCTTCCGAAATCGTAAGAGTAATTTAATATTCGCCTGGAAGGATTTCAGATCAATAGGGTTTACTCTGAGAAAGAAGCCACTCGTAATCTGGCGGCAGAACTTAGAGGTAGATTCTAAGGAAAGACAAAGCTTCGAAGAGGTCAGTAAGTTATTTGCTCGATTTTTGCAAAATATTACGGCATCATAATTGTAATTATTTTTAGTATGTACACTTAATTACTAGGATCATTTAGTATGTAGACTTACCTTTGTAGTGTTTCATTTACATGCGTATTTGAGAAATGGGCTTGAGCGTTACGTAGAGAATTTTTAGATGTGAAGCGGAATTATGTAGATTGTTAGCTTGTGGTCAGAATTAATTTTGTAATTCGCTATTAGGTTACTTCGTAGTAAACCAGTGCATTTATTAATGCGTTATGTTACAATTTACACATGCTTGAATTGTGAATTTGGCAACATGGTTGAAGTATGTAAGATTAGTTACTATGGACGTATGCATATATCAGAGCATGGATATTTGAATATGTGCGTACTTTGTATGCGTGACCGAAAAAATTTAATAGCCGTTATCTGATGATAGGCTGTATGTAGTGTGAGATGAGAGGGCTAAGGAAAAAGATTGTACCGTCCTTGTGTTTTCACAGGAAGCTTTTTAGGGGACAGAGAACTTCCGGTTCCATTGGGTCCTAAGTCTTCAAGAGCTGGAGACGGAGTTGAGACTGTAGCCGAGACAGTCGAAGTCGACAGAAGTGTAGTCGTGGGGGAGAAAGTGGAGGAGGAGGAGTCTAGAGAAAGTCGAGGAGGAGGAGGAGGAGAAGAAATTTGGAGAAAGGTCGGGGAGGAAGAGGGGAAGGAATTGGGAGAAATAAGAGAGAGAAAGGATACACCAGATGAGTAGAAATACAAGGACAGGTGGAAATCAATCTCATACTGCTAATCAAGTGATGCAATAGGCTTATTAAAGGGTCGAGCGGAAGGACTATAATTGGAAATTTGAGTTATTTGATTACTGAATTGTTATTAAATTGTTATTCATTGAATTTCAACCTTTTTTGTATATTTTACCATCTAACAATCGGCATTGCTGTCTGGGGGCTCGGAGCATTACATCCATCTTTCACTAAATTTAACTTCCAACCAAATAGAGCCTGGGTGGGACTTCTATAATAGTTTAAATAAAATATTGGGAGCATCCCATCCCAAACATATAGTTCGTTACAAAGTATTCATTGATATTGTACATATTGTATCATTCTATTCTTAATCAAATGAACCAAATTTTCGAGAATTTCAATGCTTCCCTCTCCAAAATTATTTTAAAAAATAATAAAACATTTTTTTTCATGCGATTTTTAGACTGAAAGAGGGGCATATCGACTGCAAAAATATGGTAGTTGACATACTAATATTTCGTTTTAATGAGGTTTACATTCTTTTGGATTGGATTGATTAATTAAATTCAATTGACGGTTTAACCAGGTACGTAAATATTCGAAATTCCTGATTATTGTGGCTGCAAAATGTAGTCTATCTAGCCGGATGGGTCTGACACTGAATATGCCAGCTCACCGTATAATTTGATATACATTCTTTTAATGACCGTGATGGCCGGATTACACAGGTTCCACTGGATGTTACTGAGTATAGATGGGGGAGGAAGAAAAAAGGTTGACTCTACATAGAGAATACAAATATATCTAACTTAAGACAGCAAGACGCACCAAATTACTACTGTCAGCTTAGTTAACGAATGTGATATTACATACATGTAACTTTTTTTTGGGGGGGGGTAAGGGTAGAAACATGCTGAAAAGGAAATACAAACAACAAGGACTAAAGCAAACTACCAGACCGAACAATATGTTAGAAGAATGCCATTTGAGAATATTTCACTCAGCTTATATACTAAATGAATTCTTTCTATCTTCTGGTCTTTTGTTTATGCGATATTTTCACAACAACAAAAGTTTTTTGTCTTGTTTATTATGGTATAAACATGGTAATAAAAATGGCATCTAGATGAAAGGAGTGGACGTAAGCAAGTCTGATAAATTAGGCATTGTCTTCTATTAAATGTTATTGATAAAAAAAGGAGCAAATGATTTGCATGGTTATTAAATACGTTTTATTTATTTATTTATTTATTTATTTATTTATTTGCCTAATTCCCTGTCAAGATGATTTTTGTTCATGAAGATTTTATTAGGTACACAAAGGAAGAGCACTTTTTCTACGGATGGAAATATATTGTAAGTTGTTACCGGCTAAGAGCGCTATTTGTTATGTACGGATCGATTTTTTTTTTCTATACAACTGCGGATCGATTTATTTGTGCTGTACAGCTGCAGATGGATTTGCGGGTGCTTATAACTTCATGCTATAAGAATCGATCATTATTCGCTAGTTTCTTATTACGATGTCTATTGTTTTATCCCCCAACGTCATTGACAATAGCTAGTCCCAATAAGTCTAATAAAATTCCAGTTATCTCAGGCTTTCCAACATATTTGCATTTGAAAGTCCATTCGACTAATTTCAGAATTCGGAGCTTCTCGGTTGCCTAAACTGCGTTGCTGTGGAATTACTTTAATTGTGATAAGTCCGGCAGTTGTAGTAACTGTGTGAGTTTCGATTCTTTTTTTAAACTACGACCATAATTAACATTTCACTATACATGTTTATGCAGCATAAAATCATCACTATTATTGTTTTCTTTTTAAAATATTTTGTCCTTAGTTTTTGAACATTTCTTATTTTATTTAACACTTTATGCAGCAGAAAGCGCTATATCCTGAAGTTTTAGCCTCTTTTCCTCTCATGCGTTTCACAGCTCTGAACCGGAAGTTATGTGATATTTTGCATGCTGATCTTAAGATAGGTCTGTTTCACTTACACTTAATAATTCTCCGTGATAAAGAAAGAAAAAGCTATTTAGAAAATAGCTTAGTCTATCTTCACTTTACGGTAAAAAGTTCGGGACGTCCATGATTTTGACACATGGCCTTGAGCCCAGTGTCCGGTATGTGAATATTGTTAAATTCCATAACTGCACGTCTCATCAATATTAACAGTATCTTTTTAAAATGTTGGGAATATATGTTAATGTTTTGTGATACATATTTAAGTTTAAAACAAAATGTAAGTTAAGAAGAATTTTAACCACCGTCAAAATCAAAGGATCTTAAGGGATTAGTACCGAATAAACCATCTCTTCGAATGAGCAGGGAACTGAAGTGACAAATGATTTATATTTATGATGACAGCAGTGTTTTGACCTAGGTCACATTACATACCTGGGTTAAACAGATAAACTAGTCTTCCGTATTGATACTAATGAGTAAACGTAGTGATTTATTTAGTGTACACACACACACACACACACACACACACACACACACACACACACACACACACACACACACAAACGCACACACAAACACACACGTAGCATGTAGTGCCTACTCGCCACTCTCCCTATCTCCCTGTATTGGTACCATGTTTGGACGGACGATTCGATGTACCGTACATAAAACTTTTTCACTAGTTTCATCAGTTTTGTTTAACAAATGGCATCATTCTATTTATTAAATGACAAGATTCGATGCTGTTGTTTTCAGTATTATTATTTGATAATATAATTTTGTTGTTACACATGTAAACTGTTAAAGATAAGAGATGACTCTAAAATGTCATATCCATGACGTTAGGTGAAAACGGGCTACAAAATTAATGTGTCACATTTAATATACGACAGACATTAACCATCTGTTATCCATTTTAATTCTAATACATTATACTTCTGTTATCCATTTAAATACTGATACATATTATACATCTTATCCATTTGAATACTGGTACATGATACACCTGTTATCCATTTGAATACTGATAAATGATACACCTGTTAGCCGTATGAATCCTAATGCATGATACACCTTTATCCATTTGAATACTGATAAATGATACACCTGTTAGCCGTTTCAATACCTATGGCAGCTTTTAAGAGATAACTTTACATAAGATCCAAGTCTCCTTGACAGTGTAGACGTGATATCCCTTTATCATATCAATATACGTTCATTGAATACACAGCAAATCCAATTAGTATAACTTAGAACTGCTGGTGTCTTTAGCTACAGCAGGTCCTGCTTTCATAAAACGTCTAAACTTTGAGCAAAAACGCAGCTAATATTTTTATTTTCGTATTTTTTGTTGTTGTAAACTAGGATTGGTACGTTGTTGACTTCTTACGTTTCGAAACAAAGAATTTATTTTGAGGCTTAATTTTGAGATACAAAACTTAAATCAGATATTTTTATACAACGTTTACAAAAGGAAACATTTCTAATTTGAGTATATATTGAAGATAAGACGTTTTCTGCAAGCAAGGCCAGATCTGCGTATAGGCTGTTCGCAATTTGGTGAGCGGGTACAGATTCTAGTGCTCTTTAATTCATGCCTTAAATATATTTTTAGAACTTCAACATTTAATCATCACCATATGAATAGTATTTTCCTGACCTGCAACATGATAATGCGTGGCGTGCAAAATACATCAGAATATATTTGTTCAAATACATGCAAGCGCTTCAATGCAAGCCTTTTCGGGAGAAGACGCAAAATAGGTCAATATATAAGCAGTATTCAGAATGTTTTTCTTACTAGCATCATAAGAACATTATACATGACATGTGATTGATCGTAATACATGCATTAAACAATT
>JAECUM010045912.1:0-12403 GCA_016617855.1 Megalonaias nervosa
CTAATGAGTTAGCAACGTCGTTAAAATTACGAGTGACATCGTACCACACCGGATCATCTGCAGATGGCTAAGAGAGCCAACGCATGCTAAAATTTAACAACAACTGAGTCTTTCCTGACCTGGACAGCCCAACTGATGATCGCGCGGACACAATTTCGAAAAAAATCGCGTGGTGTTGTTTCGATGGTTTTGTTACACGCGCAGTAAAGACTATAAGTGGACTATGTGTGGAAACAAGTGATTACATATTTGGTATTAAAGATAACCAGCATGAATTCATATTGTACCCGAAGTCGTAATATGACACGAGTCACACAGGCAACACAGGTCATGTTGGCAAATGGACGATTTGCCACCAACCGAATATGTTATTTGATACGGGATATTTATATGGTCATTTGTAGGTACTACAGCAGGGACCAACATAACTTCTACACTAGGGAGTAGCTATCCAGGAGAAAAAAGATATTGCCGGATACAATTACTGTGGACCTGGAACACGGTTTTATATACGTCTCGATGTCAACGATATACCACTACGCGGTGAAGAACACGTAAATAGAACTGATGCCAATTGTTATCGATACTACGTTGCTTATAAAACGTCGTCAAATACAAACTCACGGCAACATCCTGACGTAAATTTGATACATAATTTAAAAGAAATTATTGATCCAGCTTGTGAGAACGTATTGCATGCTGGATAGTTAATGGGGGTATGAAATAAAAAGCTGTACTTGGTTATCAAAGTCCACGGATAGCCCGTGTGCGATTATAAACTGGGGTAATTATATGTACGCTAAACATGCCGCTGTTTATTACGGTTCACATGGTTATCAGAAAGGTATAGTATCTGCTGAAAAAGTAGCAGTCGTTTGACGTCAAGGACGCATTCGCGTGGTTGTCTGGACAAGATTTATTTACTGATACAGAACAATTCTGCGAAGACTACTGAACGTTTAAATCCACTATGAAGTTTATCAAGCTGATATTTTATTTTGCTACACAATGAATTACCTGGACTAAAATACAAATAAGTATTCACTATCGTTGACATCACCAGCCGGTATAAAGAAGCTGAACCATATCACACACGTGTTTAAAAGAATTTACATGGCACAGACAATTAACATGGCCAAAACTTTTACAAGTAGATCCCGGCAAAGAATTTGCGGAGCAGTGTCAACGTTGATGAAATAATATCCTCTACAAATCCGCCGTGGACATGACGGAGTTCATCCGGAATGAGCTATTGTGGAACGATTTAGTCATACACTTGCGGAACAATTATTTGGTGATTAATTGATGACATAGATGATTAATACTGTATTTGCATGACCACATCGTATGCGAAAATATTAATGATTTATACTGTATTTAAATGCTAGAGTAACAAAAGCTTTGAAAGTGCCAACGAGTTGTCAAAATCGTAGTATTTCAACTCAGATCTATCAGATCAAACACTGTCCATAACACACTAATTACAGGATCGGAAAATTAGAGTATATGTTTTGTGTTCAAAATGGTATATACAAGATTTGAAACTAATTCAAATGTGTATGAAGACTTGGAACACGGATTGGGCAGCTAGCAATAAATGTTACTTGGCAAACATGTCATCGTGGACTGGAACAATATCTGTCTGAAAATGCAGAAGGAAAATTAGACCACCTACGTATTTGATACTTTGATTGCAACTGATGTCTTGTCCTGTAATTGTTTAAAAGTACCCTTCTCAGTCTCTACAGAATGTTTGTAAGTTTTTGTAACTCTTGTCTTTCTGACACAATAGCTGCCAATGTGTTCATTTTTCCTAATTAGTTTGAGAACTTAATTAAATTGTGACAGTTAATATTTTCTGTTTTACTTGATGTTATGTTGTTATTACGTTTAAATTTATTATGATGGGAATACTTTCGTTTGCTTCGTTCTATTGCTATCTTTGTCTAGATTTTGTACGCACTCAGTAACCAGATGGTTAAAGTGAAATAAAAATCATACTTATAAATGCTACTTCTCTCTATGAAACCATTAATGCGGATCGTGTCCTATTAGAGCACAACTCAGATGAATGCATTGGCCATGATCGACCTTAATTGGACAGAAAGAGATGCACGACTACATTGGCCATAATCGACCTTAATTGCAAAGGTCAAGCTGCACTGCCAAAGGTTTTGTGTCTGAGAAGGCGGGCATTATGTTGTGCACCCTTTACTAGGCAAAATAGGCTGAATTATGTAAGGAAATATACGTTGCCCATGATATGGCAGACAACATATACGTATCCAATGGCGCCTTACAAAAACAAAATAGAAAAATGGGGTAGGGGTAAACAACGACAGTCATTCATTCAAACCAATAAATCTAATGAAACAAATGAAAAGCGCACTCCGGGTACAAAATAGTATCGGGTTCCTGTAGCAAAAATGGAAAGGTCCGTGTACAAATGGAACTCTACAAATTACTTGATAGTCCATGTAAAAATGGAAATCTACCATTGACTTGATCGTCCATGCACAAATGGAACTCTACCATTTTTAGTTTCTGAGATCCACCTTGTTACACGTGACTTACATATATCACATACCTTCTTTTAGTTCCATAGTTTCAGCTAGCAATACATGACTTATCTACCACATACCTTATTTAGTTTCAGAGTTCCAGCTTGTAATACATCACTTATCTATCACATACCAATTTTAGTTTCAGAGTTCCAGCTTGGACCAGAGTGCATTAATAAAAGCAACTAGCGTGTTATATATGACTTATCTATTGCATACCTTCTTTTTCTAATTCGAGACTTCTAGCTTGGACCAGAGTGCACGCAGCATCGTTTGCTCCAGCTGTAGCCATGGTTTCTTTCTAACCGACTGTAGTTCAAGGAGTATTTACTTTAAGTGAGTGAATTGTCAGTCTTGCACAGCAGTGGCGTGAGGACTGGACTGTAAAAGACAGAGAAAAGCTTCCAGCTAAAATCCATATCGTGAACACAGCTACTATTCAATTTACAACATTACTGCAGAGATATGAACCTGTTTGTAAAACGAAAATAAGATCTAGAAGTACTCGAGCATGTTAAATATGGGCATCACACACTTGGGTTTAGGTCACCTGAAAAGGAGATCATGTTGTGGTCCTGCATCCGTCGTCGATTGTGCATTTCTTCGCGCTTTATTTTTCAGGATTCTGGGAACTGAACCAACATTCTCGGCATAGGTACCCTTTACCTGAAATCTGGCGCGGATGCAAAATAGATCTCTATGCAGTCAATTTACTTTGTAGTAAATCTTCTTCTTCTTCTTCTTCTTCTTCTTCTTCTTCTTCTTCTTTTCCCACACACTGTACAACGCATTTGTTATAAAATACTGAGCCCATGGTTCTTGAACCACGGAGTGTCCCTGGATGGACTTTATTATAGCAACAAAATGCAATTTGAAGTTCATTATCTTTGCCCTTTGATATTTAGATCGCATGCCCAGTAGGGATCTGCCCTTCTTCAGTGTAAAGCTGGCCCGTAAATTAGTACAGAGGTGCCTCTATTCAAGTGTAGGCTATCTATTAAGTCAATGTAATACAACGATGGAACCCAAGGTAAAGCTGGCCCCTAAATTAGTACAGAGGTGCCTCTGTTCAAGTGTAGGCCTCAATGTAATACAACGATGGAACCCAAGGTAAAGCTGGCCCCTAAATTAGTAAAGAGGTGCCTCTGTTCAAGTGTAGGCTATCTATTAAGTCAATGTAATACAACGATGGAACCCAAGGTAAAGCTGGCCCCTAAATTAGTACAGAGGTGCCTCTGTTCAAGTGTAGGCTATCTATGAAGTTTGATTAAAATTGGATCCAGGAAACATTGTTGATGGAGATGAAAAAAGACAATTACAATGTGAACTCCAACAACCTTGATCTTTGACATCCTGGACCGAGAATTGAAATGGAGATACTTTTTCCCAGGTGTAGACTACAAATGAAGTTTGAGGACATTTGGATCTTAAGAAGCATAAATAAAAGAAACTAAATACAAACAATTGAAAGCTTCAGTGACCTTGACCCTTTCACCTCTCGATCTCTGGATCAATATGAATCTGTCCCTGCCCATGTGTAGTCTACCAATGACGATTAAAGTAATTAAGAAAAGGGAATTATACTTATCAATAAAGCAAAACTACATTGTTAGCTCCATTGATGTAGTCCTTTAAAACCACCCCGGATAGATTTCTGCTTTGCGTTTACATGTCATTTGAAAAAAGCAAAGAAACCCAACCAACAAATGTAATGTTGTGTATACACGTTTTCGAAAGGACGAACAGACATACGGATATTATTACACACACACACACACACACACACACACACACACACACACACACACACACACACACACACACACACACACAGAACTGCGTCACTGTTTCAAGCCTAATAGAAAACTTGCTTGGGCACAAAATGATAAGTAGTGCCCGTAAATAGTTTGAATTTATTCATTTTAATTTTTCAACCTTACAGTGATAGGTATGGTATCCGGTACATTATGCCGAATTTAACGGTATGATAGTATGGAATTGGGAATTTTTGGATTGGTTAAATATTAAAAGATAAACTTGTCTAAAATAATCTAACTATATTTCTATCTGATTGGAGCGTAGATCTTCATATAAATCAACGGACCGACTTATAAACATCAATTATCAAGTTTATCAGCAGAGGAGGTGAACAGACCATTTTTGTTCGAGACCTTATTATGAAAAATAAGCCTTCCTAAGAAAAGGAAATCTTAAGGTCAATAACGTTAAACCACAACCTATAACTGGCTCATTTTGTTACTTTTCTCTGACGCGCGTTTTTATTTGTTTCGTTTACGCGCTGGTCACTCAACGCTGGTCGGTCACCTCCTCTGCTGCTGTAAATAACAAAAATTTTATCCAGACCTATACGATATCTAGATCTTGGGTCATGTAAATTTATCGTTTTAAATCCGAACGGAATAGCTTGTGCTTTTGAAAAGAAGTTTTTAAACTTAATCATGTCCATGTCCCCTGAACACCAAGTATAATAAATATTTTGTAAAGTATAATTATCTACTCCATTAAACACAATTAAGATATTGCAATTATCTCTGATCACTTTTGGAATTTGTGTGTATTTCTGAATTAAATAAATCACGTCTGTATTTTTGTGACGGCCTCGCGAAAATATCCGAGCTGGATTGGATTGTTTATCCAGCATTACATCATCGTATACTACGAGATTATTGATACATCCATAGAGATCATCTATGGATGGAGCTTCATCGATATCGGTAATAAAATCAATAGCATAATTATCAGGACACGTCAGCGACTTTGCATTTTCATTAAAATCTTTAAGTACTTCGTAACATCGTTGATCATCCACAGATGGTTCTACTAAATATAATTTTATCCCACTTGAGCCATCGCATTATCAGATTAAGTAATAATTGCGTTTTACCAGACCCAGATGGGCCAAGTATAATTGCTCTGATAGAATTTTGGTAGCGCTGGATGATGCTTGACTGGCTCTTGTTTTCGTGTCGCTGAAAAGTCAATTATATCCATATAATAGTAATATGGATTTATATTGTGTTCGATGTAGAGCACCCACTCATACCAGCGGATTAACGACAATAATAACAAAAAATAACAGGCGCGCACTTACAGGCAAGTGTGTGAAATGTGGTACAAAAAAAATACAAATTTATTTCATTAAAGACAGGTGGAGATATCGCTGCTTCGTTAGGTAAATTACCAGGAGCTCCATGGGCAAAGTATCCTGGTGAAAAACATTTGCCTGGATATAATTATTGTGGTCCTGGAACTCGTCTCGATATCCGACTCGATAACCAAGACCAACCAAAACCTGGAGAGTATCCAATAAACGCAATCGATCAAGCGTGTCACATTCATGATGTCGCGTATAAAAGTAAGGATTTACAACAACGACATCTCGCCGATATAAAATGAATTCATGTCATAAATAATGTAAAAGATAAATCACTTCGAGAAAGATTAGCTGCTTTTCTGGTAAAAGCTGGTATGAAAGGTAAAATAATGTTAGGGGCTGGTAATTAATCAACTAATTATTATCATAATAATGGAATCTGTTTATTATAGCCCAAGAGGATACTGGAGAGGTAAAGCAGCGATTAGTAAACTTGCTGAAGCAGCAAAAGTCTCACGTGATGTTGCTGCAGCGTGGTTAGCACGACAGGCAATATGGCAAATCTTTCTACGTCCACCTAAAAAATTCAGTATGCACATTTTGATGTTAGTACCCCTAATGAAGTTCATCAAGCAGATATTTTGTTTTTACCACACGATACCATTAAAATTGGCAGACGTCAATACACGTACAGATACGCGTTAACCGTCGTTGACGTTGCGAGTAGAGATAAAGAAGCAGAACCACTATCAACTAAAACAGAAACTGAAGTTGCATCTGCGTTTGAACGCATTTATCAACGTGGTGGTCTACGATGGCCACAACTGCTACAGGTTGATCCTGGCAAAGAATTTCTTGGTGCAGTATCATCGTTGATGAAGCGACATAACGTTAAAATCAGACGAGGACACACTGAAATTCATCGTGATCAGGCAATCGTTGAACGATTTAATCGAACGCTTGCTGAGCGGTTATTTGGATACCAATACGCGAGGGAAATATCCGGTGACTTTAAGTCCACAGAGAGATCTCGTGAATGGGTTGCAAGGTTACCAAGTGTGATAGCTGCGTTAAGGAATGAAATGACTCGTGCAACTTTTATGAAATCTTCTAATGCGATCACAAAAAAATATATACCAATACAACGTAAATCTTCCTCTCAACCAGTACTAGGTAATGTTACCGTAAGATATATATATATATGAATCTGGTGAACTTGAAGGAGGTAGAAAAAGAGCAACTGATCCTATCTGAAGTGTGACCACACACAAAATTTCTAACGTGGTAAGGTCCACAGGTTGACCTGCAATCTACAGATTAGATTCAACTGCTCTTCAGCGTGGATTTGTACGCGAACAATTACAAATAATTCCTATGGATACACAATTACCACCGCGTTCACTTTTAAAAACTTGCACCTCTACGTCGATTACATTCAAGACAGGTCAGCATCACATTTTCGCGTGTGTGACCAAGACTACTATTAATTCTATCAACGGTAAATTGTCTTGGATTATTATTTGAATACTGCCACAGCATATTACAGTTACAACTTGCACAATGATTATTCTGTTGTTGTTTTCGTGTTATAATAAATTCAACATCAATATTAAAATCGCGATTATTATTTTTGTCACATTGCTTATAACTCGCTAATTTTTTATTGATATCGACAAAGTTGTTAGTGATTTCTTCGGTTATTACGCAATCCATGATAACCCGGCCCAATTGAGATATTCTTCTGACTCGAGACACTGCTAGATAAACTAAATTTGACCATTCAATACGATCATCGACAATCCAAATATTTATATCAGTAATAGTTAATCCCTGTCACGAGTGAATCGTTATAGCGCATCCTAACGTCCACGGCGATTTATCCATGCTTAACGCGCTCTCAACAACATCAACAACAACTAAAACAATATCATTTAACACAAGATTTTGTATTCCACCACCAGGAATCTCAACATCAACATTCTGTCGTCGAGTATCTGCTGGGCGATAACACAAAGGTACAGGTAGATTTGAAAATTTTTCTTTATGTAACGTAAATAATTGTTGTTCAAGTGTATCGCGAACTATTTTTCTACTTGCAACTATCAAATCAGCAGGTCTCCATAAAGTCCAAAAATCATTCATAGAAGTTTCTGGAATTATTTTACGCATTATCTCACATCGTATTTTATCTGGCTGTAGTCTTATTAACTTTTTAAACTCTTTTAGTGATTTATCAATAGCTCTATGGTCATCAGTTATTTCTTCGTAATAATCTACAAATGTTTTCAGCCACTCATGTGGAGACGATCCAATGAAAGGTGGTGGTTGACCATGATTGCCACACATTATCACAGCAGTATTCTTCAATAACAGCCAATCAAGAAATATTTTTAATACCTCTAGCGACACTGTGCATATCTCGTCCCAGATAATAATTTTAGGAATGTATTTCTCACCCATCCGCGATGGAGTCCATGCGTGTCCGCATCATCTAAAGAAACTATGATATGTACATGATTTTACTCCTCGTTCTTTTATTTCCCTGGCGAGTTTATGTGTCGGTGTCCAAACAATCATATCAGAACAATTGTTAAATAATTAATCGCGCGTGTTGTTTTACCTGAACCACCACACCCATTAAGATAAACAGTTTTATGTCTAGCCACAGGATCACCTACAGATGGTGCCGATGACATTCCTGGTATTTGATTATTCTTGTAATATGTCTCCACAATTTCAACGTCGGCAGATTCAGAATAACTAATTATATCTTCACGTTTTATTCTCCATTCGCCCCATGATGCATGATTGTTAATATGCAATTGTTTTAACGAATCCGCATATTTTTTATTTATATAAAATGAATCTCTTGCGACTCTGACTGCATAACGAGGAAATCTGTTTATCATGGATAATAGATTTATCGAAACGTACACTAGCATCGAAGATCTTAAATGAGTAAACTGCGGTGACTCGCCATCAGTATATCTCACAACTGTACCTAATTTAGTTCCGTTTGATAAATAAGCATTACTTCGACTTAAAAATGTGTTTTTCTCTGTTGTATCAGCAATTATAAAATCGAGTTCAGCATCGTCCATGATTAATCTTGTACACGCTCGTTTATGATCATATGATCCTCCTTGCGTAAATTTACCGATTATTTTTCTGCCGAGATCTTTTGCAAATTTCTCATCACTTTCTCTCCTGCATTCACGTATATTATTAGTAATTTTAACAATATCATCTTCGTCAAGATTAGGAAAATCTCTTCTTGCATCATTAATATTAAATACATCCGGTACTGGCAACCAAACTTGTTTCTGCACGCGGTATGATATAATTGCTTCACTCACGCTCAACGACACTAAAATTTCAGCATCAAGCATGTACTGTATTAGTACTATTGGAACCCAACGTCGCTCTGAAAAATGTCTTCCAAACCACGCATAAACAATCGGATGGAGATCCCCGTAAAACTCGAACGACTCTATACAGGCGAATCCGGTTAAGTCAAAATCTGGTAAGGGTCCGTTTATCGCAACTCCGGTCATCTCATGTGTCGGATGACCAAATCTCTTAAAGTATTCAGAACATTCTCCGTATCCAAGAAAACTTCCAGGATAACATGCTACCATATCAACTGAGATAACGTGATTATAATCGAATTTAGTATTCCACAATCCACCATGTCCGTATTCCACACAACTGTGTTGGACATCTTCAAGAAATTCCAATCGTGTCGGTTTCCATGAATTTTTCTCCTGAGCAGCGTGAGGAGCAACTGATGGAACGGTAAAACAGTTATTCAGTAATTGTCCAACCTTAATATCATCAGAGGTATATTTTAATGCAAGATTTTTCATTTCTTCGTGGAGAAATTCTGTGCGATAAATATCACCATTAGACCGTACAAACTGATCATGAAAATCATATTCCGAACTTTGAAACAGCCACACAGATACAGGGTCAATTTTACTGATATCGCTGATAGCATCGAATACATGACCATTATAAAATTTAACCGTTCTGTCTCGTGGAAATATTGTTACTGCCACAGTCCATGCATGTGCGTTGTGATCAATAATATCTATCGAAGCTCCTCTTGATTCATATTTCGATTTGTACAAAATCTCTCCGGTTAACGTCTTCACTGTTATAGGGAATTTTAATTTCTTTCCCAGCTCAGCAACGTCGCTGATAGACGCTCCGGTATCTTTAACTGTTTCTGCCCACGTATTTGTTTTTTTACGTCGTAAATCCGTTAAACCGTTTCCGTGTATCGCGTTTGTGAAGTGTTCTGTAACCCGTTCAGCTACACAATTTATTCTTGATGCTGTCAGCAATGACAATTTCATAGGTTTGAGATCCCCAACGTTAGGTTTATTATTTAACGGATATATTGCTTACACAACCGCAGTCACAGGATAATCTCGTTTGTAATATGGATTGTCAATACCAGTTAGTATTCCTGGTCTGGAATTTTTACTAAGAACAATATTATTTCCTGACTGCATGTGGACAGAATCACGTTTGTCACGAATAATCCAAGTGTCATCGTCTGTCTTTACAATAATTTTATTAAAATAAAATATCTCTGAACAAGGTAGTCAATAATCTCTCTTCCTCGTTTGTCATTCATTACATTAACAATATTTCCAATTCTGAATGTCGACCACACATGAGCCGCACCATCGTCGCGAAATTCCTTTTTGGCCTCACGGATACGTTTTTTTATATCTTTATTCGTTAAAGCCAGATCTTGCATCGAAAAACTAAATTTATATTTCGGCAGTCTGTCAAGATCAAATCTGGCTCCAGAATGTTCAATTGCGGATATTTCCTGCATTATTATAATTAAGACAAATATGTATTTAAATCGAATTTTAATCTCTTGTATATGATTCAAACAAATAATCGATGTAATTGGCTTATGATCGGATATACTTCTCCTTGTAACAAAGCATGCGTAAATGAATTATGCGGCTACCATATGCAATGTGTTACACATGGAAGTTTAGGACCAAAACCGTGTGTGCGGTGTGGTTTTGGAGTCAGAGGAAAAACTCAACTGTGTGCAATATGGTGGTAAAAAATACAGAGAGCTGAAACGATATTACGATAAAAAAAATAAGACATTTTCTGAATCTCCTATAAAAACCGAAGAAGATTATCTCGTTAGATTTTCAAAATAATGATTTAAACAATTAATATTAGTATATAAATGGAGGAAAATGAGTTTGTAACGCATCCAATCATTACAAATTATGAAGCATCTCGTGATGGTGTAATTAGGCACTGTAGATTAAAGAAACCAGTCGGTAGTGTTGATAAATTTGGTTATTTTAGATTTAATACCAGTGGAAATAAAAATTATTTCTCACATAGATTCATCTACGTATGTTTTTATGGGGTCATTAAAGATGGACTTGTAATAGATCACATCAGTGGTAATAAACTTGATAACTCGCTTGATAACTTGCGAATTGTTACACAAAGTCAAAATTGCAAGTTCGGAAATTTTGGCTGCGCACGATACGCAAGGGCTGTTAAATCTGTAAATACAGATGATGAAGAAATTATATTTAAGTCACTTAATTCTGCTGGTAAATATTTTAACATAGTACCACCTTCAGTAAAATACGTGGCAGATAATATCACACAATCTGCTTTTTCCAAAAGATTTCTACAAAAAATCAGATTCGCGTATGGTCCTATGGTATCAGATGAATAAGCGAGACAACTCCTTCAAGCATAACTTAGTAAATCTTGCAGTTGTCTTATGACAGCAATATATTGTGAATTTTGGTCAGAACTCACATTGCTTTGTGCACCTTATCAAGTGGCTGAAGAGTCCAACCCTATAGTGAGTAAGTATCGATATATCTTTCCTTTGTTATTTCGTCCATAAATAAATATATCGTTCATAAGAATGATATGTAATTGTGTGTACACTAGTCAGCAGCAAAATCCATTTGTCTTCAAAATACATGTATAACACAATAGAGATTTATACAGTTTGAATGTCCCATAGGACACTAATGTTTCCAAGGAGCCCATTGTAGCTAATTTGTGTTACTATTACACAGAAACACATTTAATAAGAACAAGCTAATCCGATAACCTGAGTCACATATTGTCTGTGTTAGATTATATCGGCTAATATATCTCAGCAGTGAATTGTATACATGAGGGTATTTTTAGAAATGAGTATGGCATGCGTGTTCATATAACTATCGATTATTTTAGTACCCTTAGCAACGTCTGATTAATACAGACTTTTAACTGTGGGTTTTGTGTATGTAGTTTCAAGTATTTGGAAACTGGAAAAAAATTCACATTTTACAATAAATTATGATTTTATTAAGAAATCCACAATACATTTTACAATAAATTGTGATTTTATTCTGTATACTGCGTTAACTATATAATAATATTTTCATTATGTATACATAGTGAAGTCCGATGGCCGATTGCTAACGCGCTGGATTTTCGTACTCAAGGTCCGTGGTTCGATTCTCGTGACCGGCAAAATGTCGGGCAAAAGGCGATATTATGCCAAATCTTCTTCTTTAGTGGGGGGCGTCAGCTATCCCGTCTATGTTTCAATAGAAAATTTGTACACTCTCCCACCATGTCACTTGGTGGGTGCAATTTTGCACTCCCTGGTTGATTATTGGGGGAGTGTGCAAATTTGTATTGAACGTAGAGAAGGCCCATAATATTG
>JAECUM010045914.1:0-20515 GCA_016617855.1 Megalonaias nervosa
CCCACCTCAACCCACTGAACACCTATGCAATGTATAATTGGTTTCCACTCTGTTGCGATCTATTGTTTTGACTGTATGCAATCTGCACAGTTTGTAATATGTTACTACCAGACACCCACAGTGAACCCCATTTGATCCCAAGTATACTGGACACATATTACATTTCAGATAACTTAGTATCTGATTGAGTGCGGTGGACAGATAACAGTGGGGATAAGTGTCACATAAACATGACACAATACCTCGCTTTCTCATGAGCATCGTTACTGATGAATTTCCTGATGTTAACAAACTTAAGATTGGGTGTATTTTGTATGATGCATGCCTTGAATTACCGTACTAAAGTGTTATCAATGGCATTGGATTTGTAAATTATTAGTAATGATAAACAGTTTTAACTCTGAAACTAATTCAGAATTTCTTCAGCACATTCTTAATTCTTAAGCAGCATAGCAAAGAGCTTCGTAATAATGGTAATCCTAATCCTATCCCTATTCCTTAAGGGTTTTTAATAATATAAAACAATCATAGGTAAAAGAGACGGTCACATGTCACCTCGTAAGCACAGAACACCAAATGAAGAGATATTAACATAGGAAAAATATATGCAAACAATTTGTAGCCATTAACAAGGAAATTTACAGATCGTTTCTTTTTTGGTAATCACTTGGTAGATCATGGTTGTTTGTCTTTGTTTTTAAATTGGTAATTATTCAAGCTTCTCTGTACGAACAGGTAGTATTTCATAAGTTTCCAAATATAGTTGCAATGGAATCTACGTAACATCGCTATTTAAAATTTTGTTGATGCCGCTACAACACTTACCGTAGCACGTTCGTATTTTGAAGACTGGCATCGTTAGAACGATATTTATCTTCTTTTCAACGGAATAAATGTACCGTTGAAACAGTGCTTTAATATTGTGTTAGCGATATATGTTATGGTCACTACGGTAATTTTTTAATGTTGCAACAATGAAAATGAACGTTGCAGCATTAAAATCACCATTACTATAATACAAAACATGATTTTGTTGTCGAAATGGTAACTCTGTGGATATTGTATACCACTGGAACGATGTCAGAAGCTTCTCCTTTACCGTACATCATAGAGAACACTACTAATGTGATAATATATCCATTAGTGTAGATGGCAGCACAATACAGAAATAATTACAAAAGTAAGGGAGGGGTGGGGGTGGGGAGTGAACTCAAGAGCTCGCCTTTACCGGTCACTGCCATTTCACCTATGTCCGCTTGAGTTCGAGTCTCGGCTCGACCAATGCGGGTAGGTGAGAAAGCTTACCAGTGGCTTCCCGTGGATAGGCGATTCTTACCGGAGTTTTCCAGGGTTCTTCCTCCAACAGTTATACTGGCCGCCATGTAAAGCTTATCTTGCGCTGATAAACGACGTTGAAGGCAAAAACAACACTAATGAGATGACTGAGGTCCTGTCAGTTATATATCGTATACACGCGTAATGCGTATGCCGCAACTTAATGTCCCTAGGGTATATCTACTTAAAGAGTTTGATGGTAGTAATAGGTTTTACCTAGGCAAGATAATGTTTTGCCTGTACAAACGGATAATTTGCATATCTAAAGCCTGGAGATAACTCGAGTGTCACCACCAATCCTATGGAGTGTACACAGCTTAAAATTGTGAGAACGGGTAGAGTAAGCACATTCCTTATTAATAGAATGACATTCAAAGGTAATAAATAAAATTTGACTAAAAATCTTGACGATAATCTTAGATTTGAAGGTTGCCTGTGTTAAGAATTTATACGTGAAGATGAATCTTGGAATATGATTCATTGATCTGTTATTTTAAAGGTGCAATGTTGGAATAACGAACTATTAGGATGGTCTAAACAACGACGAAGACGAAAACAACTTTATTGAGGCAACAGAGTCGGTTTCATTATCGGTTACCTAACTCTAGGACTCATCATAGTCGTCAAACAAAAACATGGTTGGCCCAAAAACAATCCCTTATATAAAACTACAGCGATTTTTATTATATTTTCTTCCACATAAAATTGTACACAACCGCTTGTCGAGATATTTTTAAAGTCTCAGATTTTGCTATTATATAAGTCTCATCATGACAAAACAAGTACAAGATATTTTGATAAGAGAGTCACGTTCTAGCATCTTGATAAAATTTACATGTAAGACTATTGATTTATAGGCATTAAATTTTTTAGCTCGTCTTCAACTGTGATCTTAGTAGAGGTGAAACGATTCATCGATATATCGATGCATCGATACTTTTGTTAGAACGATACGCGTATCGATACAAGAGACGGAGAATCGACAAAAACAATACTTACCGTATGCATGTTATTTTAGTCTTTAGCAGTCATGAATAGTTATTAGTTGCCCTGTTATTCGGTAAAAATTATAATCCATCTAAAACAGCATTTGCAGTCACAGACACTCATGTTTATTTTGGCAAAAACGAAAAAGATTATTTGAGAATACCCACTCGCCATCTACAACGTAACACAAAATGACATGGTTCGTAATCTGCCTCACCCCCATTTTATGCTAATTATCTTAACCCAGAAGTATGCTCAGCATATACTATACATTCTAAACGTGTTTTACATGTTTAATGAAGTACTTTACACATAATTTAATAACCAATTTCATGTGAAGATTCTTCTTTGAATTGTATCTCGACTCCTTTGGTCGATTTGAAACCTGCGCTACCGGGGTGTTGCACATTGAAATATGTTACATTGAATTTTCATTTGCTGTTATTTCTTGTTCCGTTCCAGGTTAAACAATAACCACCAATCAGAAATCAATGTAGCTTATTCTGTGTGACAAACAGGAACTCTTGGAAGAGCGACAGAGACTTCGCGCGAAAGTCATTAAATATGTCCAGTACTTAAGAGGAGATGCTGTCAAGGTGTGCCATTGCGCGCATCGTGCAAAATTTGTATGACTTCGCGTGCTTGGAGAACACTGAAACGCAAAAACTCCCACAAATTTATTGAATGTCCAACATATGAAAATGTGCTCGGCGAAGTGTACAATTTTTATTTAACCGTTCTTGCCGAGACATCTATTTTTTTGGTAGTAACTGTTCCACATCTGTTTTTCAAGCACGATATGAATAGTTGTGAAACTACATTTGATTGGAACAACGTGCCCAGGAATAAAAATTATGGCGTAGCTTGAACAATTCATGAAGAAAGGTTTACAAATGCGTGTTTAAAACACGGACTACCTAGAAAACCCAAAATGTTGGATTCCCAGCGTGGTTCATTATGATTTCGCTCGGCAAATACTGGCTGATGAGAGTGATGATGACAATAATTTTTAAAGTTATGATGTATATCAGATTATTGGAGCTGGGCAAGCGTTAATGGAGACACCATTGAGTGATTTTGAGCCTGAAATGTTGTTAAATACGAGTCAGATGTACACGCTGGCTGGACATAAAATAGATGGCATGACACTTTCAGTGATATTTCGAAATTAAATTTACAAAGGGCAGAATATAGAGTCTAATTAAAATAAAGACAATTTAAAAGCATAATGCAATTTTCTTCTTTTTTAATTAATCAAATTCGCCCTGCGGATCATATGCTACAAAAACCATATACATGTATCCATATCAGGGTTAAGATAAATTGAATACAATAATGGATAAAAATTGTAATTAAGAAGTACAGCTATTTATTTTAATACGTCTGTCTGCACAAGCATTGATGGAATAAATATCCTTATACAGCATTATGGAAGAGATAAGAGATTTAGCATAGCAGTCAATAAACTACTGATTTAACAAAGGAAGTTTATGTTAGATCTACTTCGAAATAAGATTTTTCACCATCTCAAAGATAATAACTGTGATCCATGGAAAATTGTTCAAAACAGCCACAAAGGTCAGATTCCCAACATATTCAAGTTGACAAATTTAGCCATGTATATGTTCCTTCAGAAAGAAGCACAGAATAATATTGATACAAAGCAATGGAGCATAGTATGCTCAGAATTAAAAGATTAATGCTTATACAACTAGAGGCGGCATCTGTCAAAGATGTTGATTTCAATAGACCGATAAGAAAGTGGAACAGGAAGAAAGAGAGACAGATATTGAAGTTTAGATAAATATTGAATGGTCGAATACATCAGCTGATACGGTAAATGGAAAGACGGCTACCGTGCTGTATGACATCTGTTGTAGTTATCCAGCCTTGGTGGATAGCAGATATGTCAAATCTGCTGATTATACAGGTGAGACAGTGGAAGTCCAATTTGCTGATGGGCCTAAAGATTCTCTCCCTGTTGTCTACATCAATCTTGATTCGCCGTATGTGAAAGGACGAATTTAAGCAGCGTGCTTGTCAGGGTTGTCGCACGACGTAATTTTAGGATGCAGGTATGTGTTGCCACAGCCTAATCATATGATGTGTACACCCGTACACGTGGGGTCCGTAGTAACGAGGTCTATGAAGCGAAGGTCAGGGTCGAAGCCGCTGAACTCCTCGACGCCGCCCATACACAATTTTCTACCTGGTGAATTAAGGAGACTTCAAGAGGAAGATTCTACCCTTAACAGGATACTCGGGTACACAAAGGAGGAGTCCGTGCAGAACTTGCCAGACGGTTATGTAGAGTTCGCGCTGAAACGGGGTATCGTGTATCGATACGCCCGGAAATGATCCGAGAGGTATAAGCAAGTGAATGTACCTCGATCTGAAAGAATAGAAGTACTTAGGCTAGCACATGAGAGTCTACTTGGTAGTCACATGGGCGTGGCAACGACAAGAGAGAGGTTAGTGAGGGAATTCTACTGGCCAGGTGTGTATGGGGATTTGAGGATTTTGTCCGTCGTGTGAAAAGTGTCAGCGGGGGCACCTAAGACCTCACATCGACCAGTGCCACTAGGAACCACCCCTCAGATTGATGAACCTTTCTCTAGGGTGGTGATGGAATTGATAGGTCCGATAAAGCCTGCGTCAGAGAGTGGTAATCGTTATCTGTTAACGATCGTTGATTACGCTACCCGATACCCGGAGGCAGTTGCGTTGGAAAACATTGATTCAGTCACGTTGGCTGAGGCTTTGTTAGGAGTTTGGTCCAGAGTTGGTGTACCTGAAGAGATACTAACTGACCAACGGACGCAGTTTCTTAGCCAGGTGACGGAAGAAGTGAACTTGTTACTTTCCATTAGGCACCTGACTACTACCCCGTATCACCCGCAGTGCAATGGTCTAGTAGAGCGTTTCAATGGGACGTTGAAGCAAGCTCTGAAGAAGTTGTGCGAAGATCGACCCAAGGACTGGGATCGATACCTTCCCGCGATACTTTTCGCGTACCGGGAAGTACCCCAAGCTAGACTAGGATTTTCGTCTTTTGAACTAGTCTATGAGAGGACAGTGAGAGGACCTATGACTATATTGAAACAGTTATGGACGGATGAAAAGGCGTCCGAGGAAGTACGAAGAACGTATCAGTATGTTATTGATCTCCGTAACAAGCTGGAGGAAGTTTCCAACTTGGTCCAGAAGAATCTCCATGACGCACGGGGACGTCAAGCCAAGTACTACGTCAAGAGGGCGAAGAAACGGAAGTTTGAAGTGGATGACTAGGTGCTGTTGTTGTTACCGTTGGAGCACAACACACTTCAAGTATCCTGGAGGGGACCGTTCGTTGTAACGGAAAAGAAGGGTGGACAGAACTACTGTGTCCAGGTAGGAGATAAAGAGAAATTGTACCACGTTAAGCAACAGAGAGGGTGAACCCTACAACTTTTTGCTCGAGTCCGTGATCAAAAATAAAGGTTCCTACAGAGGCTGAAAAAACAAGGTCAATAACGTTAAACTGAAGCCTCTAACCGAACATATTTTCATACGGTTGAGAACAGACAATAAGTCGTCTGGGTTAGCTCATTTTTGTTATTCCATCGTTGACGTATTTTTATTCAAATTTTTATGCGACTCGTTTACTCGCCGAGTCACTCAATTTTTGTCGTTCACCCTCTCTGCTGCTCCCCCTTCTTGTTAAATTTATCTGTTACATGATGAATTCAGATACAGGGGTTTTCTCCTGCTATAACAATTTAACAGATAAATATATTATAATGAACCATTGCAAGTGGTTATTAAAGACTTCTGCAGTCTGCGATAAAAGATGTCGTGGAGAATATTGTGCTTATCATAATCAGCTTGTGAAAAAATCTCCTGGTTTACAAATCTGTATTGGATGCGGATTGGCGTCTCGTGCTGTTATATGTACAAAGTGTGGTGGTAACAAGTATAGTTCATTACTGTATTATTATCGAAATCGAAATCTAAATTGGATAACAAAAAAAAGAAACTCCTCCAACTGCACGGGAAGATTTACATAATTACACAGAAGTAACTCCTGCTATCGCTGATCCGGTTGAAGATATCAGAATAATAAACAAGCGATAACAACGGGAAAAGCAAGAAAAAGAAAAATATAGAATAAAACAGATAAGGAAAAGCTGTAGCAGATTGAAACACAACTAGCTTTATTCTGAACATTTTATTTTTTCAGCCACTGATTGACAATTCCACAGCGTCTATCGTTTTATTTAGATTGTTTTTTCTGCAATCTAACAAATACTCCTCAATAGTTGCAGGGTTTTCTTTATGAGGAGTATATTTTAAATTTCTTTTATTGTAATAGATTAACAAGGCTCTGTAACTATTTCCACCACACTTTCCACAAATATTTAATTTTCCTCTTACTCCATTCCCACAGGACAGACATGGTTTTATTCCTTCTGATCCTTTCTTGATCATCTGATTGTGATAACCGCAATATTCTCCACGGCATCGCTTACCGCATGTTCTTGTTGTTCCTTGAAGTATCCACGCACAGTTATTGGTACCTGTTTGAAATGGCATTGTATATAATGAATATAAATTATTGATTTAAATATACATTTGTGTTAATATTATTATATAGACATGGAAAAAAATGATAACGGTGATTACAGAAAACAACACAACACTAACCACAGATATACCGGCAAGTATATCAAATAATAATATTTTAATAAAAAATAATTATTTATCCTACCAGACTGAATATGATGTTGATAAGGAACTCCGTGATTTTATCGTCAAATTACTCGAAGAAACTCCTCAGAATGAATTACAAGATGTTGCTAAATTCAGCTATTGGCATCTACAGGAATATTATTCGCTGTTTCCAAATTAATTTAACGACATTATTTGGCATTCATCGAAAGAAGATGTTATTGATAATCTTATTGTACCTGGTTTTATAAACGAGGCATATACGCAAGGAATAATAATACAGCATTTCAATAAATTCTACTTGTTTATCTCCGATGACGATTTTAACAGATTCGCTAATGAATTTATTGGCCAGTCTTCAGTGACGGAAATAATTCCTAAATTCCGATTAAGATATCCTGTCTTTGACCTAGATACAAAGTTTATCTGTAACTCAGATACCGAAAGAAGCAATATCGAAGCTGTCATTGATTATTTTGCATCATTATGCGAATGTGAACGTAGATATATATATGTGTTCGAGACAAATAATGGTTATCATGATCTTTGTAAATCAACACCAATCACATTCGATAAACAACGAGAATTAACAAATCGAGCAGCCGATGAGAAAAATCCAGACTGGCAGATTGATCGTCAGACTGGTTTATACAGCATTAAACTGAATAAAACAAAATCATACAAACCAGGTAAAAATACTTCATGCAAGCGGCTAATCTCTCACGAGGATTATTTCAGCGCATCTGAATTACTAACATGTCCAGTATCTATTCAACCTCGCTATGCAGAACATAACGCTGAGGTTCAGGATAAAGTAATCATCGAACATGACGAGATCTCCACGGAGAATCTTGAGCGGATTTCTGCTGCTTTGACAGGATAAGTTGATCAGTTAATCGGCATCATCAACGTATCTCAAAACAGATTTACAATATCGAGGAAGCCCGGTCATTATTGTAATATCTGCGAGCGTAGACATGGATATAACCACATCAATAACTACATCGAAGATAAATGCGATAATTGCATCACATACGTCAAAGATGATCATTATTATATCTGCTGTCCAAGATCAACGGGAAAACAAATAACATTTTCGATCGATGCGGTTAATGTTGAAGAAGAAGTCGATAAAGTAATCGCAGGGACATCTAACGATGCTGAACTTGTACAAATGATCGAACAACTTCCAATAATCAATCAAAGGACAGAAAATACCTGAAATATCTGATTAGAATGAAACGTAGATATCGTTGTCCGGGATATTTTATAGAACGAAATAGCGTCCATAAATACCAGGAATTACCAATCCACGAATCAGGATCGTTCTGTAGAGTAATTCCCTCCGAAGACTACATTGACGGATCAGCATGTGGAATGGGAAAATCAGAAGCAGCATGGAAATCACTAAAACCAGAACAGTCCGTTATTATTGTGTCGTACAGAAAAATATTTACTGAGAAAGTAAAATCTGATTATGGAATTGAGTCATACGTGGATATTGATGGCAATATTACATTCAATCAAAGGGAAAATAGACGAGTTGTTGTACAATGGGAATCGTTACAGAGTTAGAGGTATTCCTGATGTACTTATCGTCGATGAATGGCACGGAATTCGAAGGCAACAGTTTTCGTCAATCAAACATAGCAGAGATCGCTGGAATAAATTCGCTGGATTAGTAACTGCATGCAAGAGGTTAATTGTCCTCAATGCAGATGCTGATGATGATGATCTTGTATTATTCCGAGACAAGATGGGCCGGTCATCAATGAAATTTATAATCAACGATTACAAACCCGATCATGACAAGACGTTCATCTTTGAAAATTCTCACAGAATCAATCTTCATGATCTACTTGAACAATTACGACGCAATAAAGACACGAATAACAAAATCGCAGTATTTACTCACAATAAAGAACGGACAAACTATTCCGTGGAGAATCTAGCAAAACAACTACAACATCACAGATATCGGGTTAGATATTATCATGCAGATACTGATCCTGAGCAGAAGAAATCAGACTTCAGCAATATCAATCATGCGTTTGATGATTATGACATTGTAATTACTAATCACACACTAGAAGCAGGAGTTAGCATCGTTGATAAACGATTCAAAGTTATGTATGTGTTTTCTGAAGAACTAGGATCGGTGGAAGCGACTAAGCAGGCTATTCATCGATTCCGCTGCGTCAATGAGATTCATTATTCAGCGACGAGAAAGCAACGTGAATATAAACTACCTCTGAATCGTGAATCTATTGAGAAGGTTATTATTGATCGTGAAAAATTGATTGATAATAATACAAAGTTATCTAGATGTCCTAATGCCGGGGAATTACAAACTGCATATGGTTTTGCTTTCATCAACGATATCATCGACAAGAATAATTCTAAGATGCATTTCACGGCGAGACTGATAGCGATGATGAAGAACACCGGATATGAGATAATAGAACCTCCTATTGATGATTATGAAACATGGGCGAGAAAATTTAATATTGAAAAACCAAGTAATGAGGACATTAATAATAATCCTGCTGTTGATGAATTTCTAAAAACTTCTGTGGGTGATCGGATAGGACAATCTCAATTCGATAATAATCACGGTGAGGAAAATAAAAACATCATTCAGTATTACAAATACAATCCACAGGAAAAGTTAGACCCTTACGAGGCGAAGAAATCGTTCTTGAATAACATGTTTCAATGCGATGTTGGTAAATTACCAGCCGATCAGACAGAATATTTATACAAGAACTCAACACAGTTAAAACGTTCTCAGCGAATAATTGTTGATAAATTCAACAATGGTCATTCGATTGATACTGAGGTATTTAGATCAGATAAGATTAGCCCCAGGGAGAAGTTAACTGCTATCAGAGGATTTCTAACAACATTGAATCTACCTGATATTATACCCGACGATCTATCAGTAACAACAACAACGATATCAGGATCAGATCTACGATTGTATATCGAGAATATGATCAACGATCCTGATCTACTAGAGAATTATAACGAAATATTAAGAAACTAGTCTAGCATATTTCCTGAAACAAGACCTAGGACAAATAAGTTAACTGTATCAAACATTATCGAGAAGGTTAAGTTGATTTATAAAGGATTTGGAGCATTATTAACTGTTAACGATAAAAGTAATACAATGAAATCGAACTACACACTTAATTATCCTATATGGCCTAGATCAGATTTTATTGACGATCCTCGTTGGAGAAATTATCTTCATACATGTCAAGGATATTATGGTGGTGATGATGTTACAATAATGAATCAGCATACTGAAGCATTAAAATTTCATGTGTGGAGTATTAATGGTTGGTTTAATAATATTTGATAGAACCTTCAGATTTCAATAATAGATCGAAATGCAAAGTAAGGAACAACATTTGCTATAACAATACGTGCAATAAGCAAGCGCAATTTTGTGGAAAAAAAGGGAATAACCTGGCTTAAACAGCGTCAACTGTTCTTTTACATATTAAAATAATGATCATAGCAATATATCACTGGCATGACCCGCTATGACACTCTACCCTATTTTCCATGATAAAGAATCAACGACTCTTGGCTAGCAAAAATCGGGCTATGTATTCTGTTGCATTTAAGAGAACAATGAAAGAAGACATCGATCTACATAAAACTGGATGTTTTGTTGATGAAATCTGCTGATCTGACGACAGAAGGGGAATAACTTGGAATTACAACGATTAAATCATCATGGTTGGGTATTTATCGATATAATTCCGCAGACCATATTTTTGAAACCCTGAAGTTGAAATGGATTTTAGCTAAGTTTCGTAAATTATATGATTTACGTTGTAGAATGTCTCATAGGAATTAAACATGAGGTTAACCTTTCTCCAAATAGGGGCAGTTGTGATAATATTTTAAATCTTGACATGATTCCCTAAGATTTTCTTACTATTTTTATTTTAAAAAATTTCAGTACAGTATTTTAGCGGCATGGTACTTGTTCTACCAATCCCTCTCTCTCTCTCTCTCTCTCTCTCTCTCTCTCTCTCTCTCTCTCTCTTCCATGTTTGATGTCACTTTACACAGTATATTCATCTGAGAACTCATCGTCAAACATTGTGTCTAAAATATTGTTTTCACCCTCAACTTATTCTAATTTCTCGGCCTATATACCGTGAAATGCACATAAATTGCTCTTCGCTACTAAATGTACTATCCCATTATCCCCAGGGGCAAACGCAGCCATTTTCAGCCATTATGACTGCATGTAGTAAATTATAAACGTGACATTTTGAAATAATTTAAAGTGTAAAGTAATAACTTTTTCCAGATATCTTACAAGCGGACTGCTATATTGGACATTACAAGTTGTAGGCGTAGTTCCGTAATGGGTGTGCGACACAGAAATTTCAGGTGTTCAATACGGAATTGCAGATTAAACGTCTGTTTCGAACGCCAGATCAGCCACATAAAATCAAATGGTTATGTCATAAAATAAGTTTCTTCTCTTGCTGTTGTGTCTGATTAGAAATGTTCGATGAAAGTAGCATAGACACTTTAAGAAGAACCAGGAAATTATACAGTTATATGACATTATTTTAGAAACAAACACATATCTGCTCTTCACTGGCGACCTCACTGCTTGCGACTTGCAGAAACCCATGATACGTGTTGAAGTACGTTTAAGACACATTGATCTTAGAAGGTGAAAGGATAAATGCGTGGCACGCGACTCTAGCGTGTATGTCCCTTTTGGCTGGTAGTGACTCTAAATTAGAAACCTGGACGATATACTAGCGCAAGTTACTGGCATTGTTATCGATTATGCTTCTTTAAATTTAAGACAGAATAACGTCTCATGATTGTAAAGGACCATAACGCCTTTCACATTGTTAGTATTGGATCTCTCTCTCTCTCTCTCTCTCTCTCTCTCTCTCTCTCTCTATATATATATATATATATATATATATATATATATATATATATATATATATATTAGTTAAACTAGTTCATAAATTCAGTGGTAAAACATTAGTTATTTCAGGGGTCATATATAGTTAAACTCAGAAATGGATAAACAAGCAAGATGGAGGTAACTGAGTATTTGAAAGTCAGATCTTATAACTTCACATTAGCGAACTTCACAGGCAGTACAGGGGACAAGGATAAAACATTCACAGCAGTCTTAGCTAATGATGATGTTTATAGAACCTACAATGCGACACGTCATCACATGAACATGAGGAAGTCAGATGATGCATAATATAAATTACCATCATCAGCTTGGTGCTTGTTTCTCAATGGACTCTTTGGGGAGAGTGACGTAGAGCTTACTCATGATCCTGTTTTGAGTGGTCATGAAGTGCTTAATATCAACAATAACTTCCTGGTATCCATATACTATTAGCACTTGGTTTAGGTGAAAAACCGGGTTAAATCCAAATAAAATAAACTACTTAAACTTATACTTTACCACTTTATATTCAGTATCTCAATGAACTGTTTTGTTTGATTATTGTTTTCTGTACTACTTTTGTATTGAAATATAGTCAGCACATGAAAGTCCGCCCCAATATTCGTGTTTGCTCATTATATATATATATATATATATATATATATATATATATGGTATATATATATATATATATATATATATATATATATATATTGTTACGTATATGTAATTTAATTGTGTTAGTTTTTAAATTCATTTTTATTTTTTTTTTGTTTCCTTACATTTTATTGTAATGATTATTTTCACGAGATTTGATATTTTTTAAAAAAATAATTCAGTCTTCTGTTGACTTTAGAACGCAAAATTATGACTTAAGCACTATTTTTAGCTCACTTTAGTTCATAGATTTTGTAAACATCGAGTGAAAGCGATTGGCTATTACCAACGTCATGTTTGGTCCACGTGTTAGCTAAGTTGTTACCAGCCTCTCTTTTTATTATATTTCCAGCGTGAGAATCTGATTTTTAGATAGGGTATTCTACGTGAAAATTGGCATTTTTTTTACTCCGCTGTTCAAATTAGTGGTCAAGTAACCTGTCACGTGAGCCACCATGTGATCTAAAATCGTGTGTTAAGAAAGACGGTTTTTAGTAGACCCAGGAAGTCGTATTCCTACACCTCAGAGCTCAAGGTCTTTTGATTGTTGCTGCTAGTTTGTTCTGAAGTTCATCTATTTTGTGGAATTTAATAATTTATTCTCTAGAAAACTACACAAGTGTTTATTTTTTTTAAAGAAGTTCTGGGTCAAAGACATTCAGTGGAAATTCATTCTGGAATTCTAAACGGGAACATTACAAACTGTGATTCAACGTATTTATTGCCATCAGTACAACAACCTCATCTGACGTTATCGCCTTCAATATTGGAATTTCATCGAGATTCGAACCTGGATTCAATTAGAATTATTTAGTGATAGAACATACATTTTTCAAATCTAGGATTAATTTTTGGATTATGTTCACAAACTGTAGGTCCTATTTCCTATTTTTACATTGTTTTCTAGGGAAATAAATTATTTTGTTAAAACTTACAAAGCTTGTTGGCTTGGCTTCACTCTTTTCTTTTGTTACTTTTGTACGAGCCTACACGTAACAATATATATATATATATATATATATATATATATATATATATATATATATATATATATATATATATATATATATATATATTACTAAAAATCATTCAAGGTCTTATAAGTAATTTGCAAAGGATTTTTGTGTCAAGTTTTAATACTTATCTTGATCACTGTATTTATTGTAGCATGCACACAAGATTCATACAAACACATTCTATCAAAGTCAAGGTAAAACTAATGTATGTTCGATCACCCGCCCGTCAGAGTTTTATGAATTTCGTTGTTTTGTATAAGTCATTACCACTCATTATAATTGTTCTCAATCTATGAAAATATTCAAATATAAAAGTAGTTGAAATAAAGCCTATTTAGTCTAGAAAATATGAAAATACCCGATCTACATTAATCTAAGATGATAAATGTTATTATATAATGTGCAAAGTTCTTTATATGCGGTGCTTTCGTACTTATATGATATGCAAACTTCTTTATATCCTGTGCTTTCGTACTTATATGATGTGCAAACTTCCTTATATGCGGTGCTTTCGTCCTTATATGATGTGCAAACTTCTTTATATGCGGTGCTTTCGTCCTTATATGATGTGCAAACTTCTTTATATGCGGTGCTTTCGTTCTTATATGATGTGCAAACTTCTTTATATGTTGTGCTTTCGTACTATATGATGTGCAAACTTCTTTATATGCGGTGCTTTCGTACTTATATGATGTGCAAACTTCTTTATATGTGGTGCTTTCGTGGTTATATGATGTGCAAACTTCTTTATATCCTGTGCTTTCGTAGTTATATGATGTGCAAACTTTTTTATATTCTGTGCTTTCGTCCTTATGTGAAACTTCTTTATGATGAGAAACTTCTTTATGAGAAACTTATTTATGATGAGAAGCAACAACGGAACTTGCGAAGGGGACAAGCAGTATCTTGACAAAAGTAATTTGGTCGACTTAAACTGAGTAAACAAATTTAGACTCTGTTATCATCTCACTGTCAAATAGATTTCACACTACGTCTAATCTAAACAGCGTTCGCCACCAGTTTCTGTAACAAGATATCTACACACATTATCAACAAAGTCTATGTGGAATCATTCTAATGAGAGAGAGAGAGAGAGAGAGAGAGAGAGGGTTTAATGACGAAGGTATCTTGGTACTGATAATAATTATCGCAAAATATTTTCTCAATGAATATCATTTAATTGCATAGCAATCTTTGGTTAATAGAGAACCTTACCGACATTGTCAAATATTTGACTTGGGGAGACATGACCTTTGTTGGAAGACCCTTTAAATATGACTAAACAATATTTCATTCACTGTCCCATGTACTAGCCATAATATTGGTGAACATAAAACGTTCTGAGTATATGAAGATTTTATATCAAGTCTTCCATCTGTGTACATTTTCTTCAGCTTGAATATACTTTTTCTCTGTGACACCAAAACAAACATGTAGTGGTCAGCCATAATGTTTTACGTATGTAGACCAAAATATGTTTAGAGGTGACATCAGAGGGTGGGGCAAGTGCACACACACCCTTGCTTCTATGTGCAGACACCCATGCTCCCCACATGAAGATCAAATGTGTTTATTAATAATCAAATTATTCAAAGTAGAGAGGGAGCTCGCAGACATTGCTAATTAAATTAACTGGTGTTCATCGATGTATGGACAAAATTCAATGTATGTAATCAACATAATAGTTACACCTGATAAATATCATTAATTCGCTGTTTAAGTTCGATTTATGTTAAGCTCTTGTATTACCCATTTGGTGTTAAATGTTGATTCTTATATGTGCAAACTAATCCCATATCATGTTATCTATGGAGGCGGATCACCGCCATAATTCTATGCCTTTATTTTCTAATCTTCCTTGATGTATTATTGTAAATGGCTGCTTGTAAGATCTACTTTCATAATTCTATCCATGTATATTGTATTCTTCATTGATGCCAATTGTACGTGGCGGTTTGCAAGAGCTACTTTCCTTCTGCATTATTGTAAATGGCTGCTTGCAAGTGCTACATTCCTAATTCTAGTCATGAATTTTCTGTTCATTTATACAAGCTGTAAATGGCTGGTTGCAAGTGCTTAGATCTACTTTCCTTCTGCTTCATTGTATCTTGCAGTTTGGTAACTACTGAATTGATTTTGCAGTTTGTCGTACGGCAAACACTATATTTTTTTTTTTATTACAAGTCTTGTATATTCTGTTTATGAACTTGACATATTACAATTACATCATTCCAACTGCAGTTTTCATACAGATTTGGCTTTGCAACATGTAAATACCAAGTTTTATCAGTATCGTCTTTGTTGTCCAACTCGTGTAGCCATCTGTTGTCATAATGGCATACAAGAGATTAGCATGGCATTATTACAACAGACGGCACTCTAAATTTCTGATGTTTTCCCTTTACCAGAAATAATTCATGCTCCCAACAGAGCTTTATGACATTCATTTTGTGTCGATAAACATTGTAACTCTTTTTCAGTCTCCTTATTTAAGGTGTATGTTAACAACGCAGTTTTAATCGTTCTCTAAAAGCACGTGCTTTCTCGAAGATCTAAGTGATTTATAGCACTTACGAAAACAAAAAACACGTACACCACAACATGGTGGTCCATCTTCTTGAACACCAGTTTTGACGCACTTAAGTATTTGCTTTCACGGTGTAAGAAATCTACTTCTTAGTAGTATCTCTCATTACTTTGGAAACAGTTATTTTAGCAAAGTAAGGATCAGATATGACAATGATAAATTCCCTCGTACTCTTCTTAACGAGCTTTCATCCGATGACCCTTGGTTGTAAGGATCGTATTGTACGTCACCCATTTTGACACACCTCACAGACGTCTATCTTTTCCTGTGATAATATTGTACATAAGATCCTGCGGAAATAATATATTTCAGAGCAACATCAATAGCACATAAATATAAGTTTATAGGTAAAATGACATTTAAAAAATTAAGCATGCCTAAAGGTTTTATTATTATTCTCACAATCTTCATTTTGAAACAAATTTTGTCGCGAAGACGAAATAATCAAATTGTGGAAAATCATGATCGTATTAAGATAAAAATGTTTACCTGCGATTAGAGGTATTGGATTTAGTGTATGAATGTTTTCCAATACTTGATTTGCATTGTTGATGTACAGAACCGCAATCTTTGAATGTATTTAAAAACAAAAACAAACAAACAAACAAACAAACAGCCTTAAAACTGGTTTGCATCCTTTAAAACTTTTGTCTCTAAAATTGAGACAAAAGACATAATGTTACAGGAGGTTTTACTTTTATTTATTGCAATTTTTACCATTATCAAACCAATGAAAAATAATAAATTGGTTCAAGAATTTTAAAAATATAAATATAGCACCATTAGGTTCTAATTATTCAGCTGCTCTTTGTCACATTAAAGATTTAAAAAAAAACTTTAAAAGAAGTTTTGAAATGTCAATGTAGTGACGCATGATTTCGACTTATTAATCGTGCTGCTCTTTGCAATATAAAAGTAGTTTAGTGAATTATCTTTGAGAGAGAGAGAGAGAGAGAGAGAGAGAGAACCAAAATTGCATTTTTCACTAAGTTATTGTAATTGTATACATGTATTCTGGGTCGAAGAGCATGTTTTGGGACAGTTTAAAGGTTTTTCATTCACCTAGTATCAACAAGAGAAAAAACTTTACTGATCTTACTCGATAAATATACATGGTAGAATTTTACTGTTCACTGTATTTTTATTAGGTTTGATTTTATTTAATTGACTACATGTATCCTGGGTAGTTGAGCTTGTTTTGGGACAGTCTCTTGCTGTTTTATAGTAGTCATGGGGTATTTCATTTGGTGATAATTACCAACGTGGGCAAAAACTCTCCTGATCTTACTCGATAATTAAACAATGCAGGATTTTACTGATCACAGTCTCTATTAAAGCTTGGTTCAGTATAATTGTATACAAGTATCCTGGGTAGGTGAGAGTGATTTCGGACAGTTTTGTGCTAGACCAATGACTTTCAGGGTGATCGGCAGAAAAAAAAAATTGTTGGACGTCTAACTGATGCATAAGTTCTTGGAAAAATCAAACATAAAATTGCTGGACAGATTTGGGTAGGCAAACAAGTGTTAAGAAACATTGCCTAAACTTTCAGAACAGTTTTTGCTTTAATATTCTTCAAAGGAATAGTTTATGGAGATCTTGAGGGCGCACACATTATGGTCAACAAATATTGGTTGCTTAACTTGGTATTAGGCAAGGAACCGACAGTCTACCATATTTCTGCTAAATGGCTTGTCAACTGGTCCAATGCTGGAATAGGTTGTAGATGTGCCTTAGATATCTTCTGACTGGGATTTCCTACCATTTGACAAGTGACAAAATCTTTGGTACTTATAAACATCATTTTTAATTTTCGGCAAATAAAAATGATCCAGAATCTTGTGATAAGTCTTACTGACACCAGAATGACCAGCTTAAGGAGTTTTATGGACTTGACTATAAATTTTCTGTACGTAGAAATAACAATTTGATTGCTCACTGACCATTCATCACAAGCAGGTACATCAGATGGTCGGCATTTTTTCATAACGGCCCCATTGTTCATAAAGTAAGAAACTGGTACTTGCGTGGCTTCAATTTCTGAAACCCAGTCTTCTATCTTCTCTAAGGAATAGTACTTGAAGGCCTATAGCTCACATTAAATGGCTTGCATGCTTATAAAGTAGCTGCTACTTTCTATTCAGATATTTTACAGCTGCAGTCAGAAATTGGCAAGTGGTTTCCATTATTATGTGAAGAAACTAAACTTAGTTATGAATCTCTCTCTCTCTCTCTCTCTCTCTCTCTCTCTCTCTCTCTCTCTGCTGAGTGATTAAGTCATTTAAATTATGGAATTTACCAGTAGTATATGGGGCCACTTTAGCGACAATGGGACCTTAATGTTACAATAGGGTATATCAAAATTGGCGACAATCAAAATTGGCGAAAAATATTGGGCTTATTGAGCGACAAGAGAAATAGAACAGGTGGGGTGACGTCACGGTACTGGCAACAGTGTTGCAAGTGGCTGACCTGAATACGCGCGGCTACCACTCTAGGTAGGGACAAATACAGTAGAGACATATACATATATAACACATATATAACACATATAGGCAAGAAAGAATAAATATATTTTCGAGGCATATGAAGTGGCCCTGAAAAGGGCCTTTGGTTTTCTTCTATTTTCTCCACTTCTTCCACCAGTTCCTCAATTTCCCAATGATAACTTTCTTATTCTTCTTATTATCCAATTGTTATTCAGTCTCTCAAACTCTTCTTTTCTCTTTGTTTTCTTTGTCCTTTCTCTCTTTTGTCCAGGTCTCTATAATCTTCTTCACTTCTTCTTCCATTACTTTTCTCATCATGTCTTCCTCTTTCTTTAACTGGTCTAAGCCGCCCCATTTGACTAAAGACCAATCTGTCAAATTGAATATATCTTCCAAAAAGCACCTCACTTGGATGACAACATCAAGAGCCTTTTTCGAGGTGCCTACTCTTACATATTTAGGTTGGATGAAACCTCTTAACTTCTCAATTTCCTCTTCTATCATGCCTAGTGCTTGATCCATGGCTACTTTGTGGCTGGTGCCTTGACTTGTCACAAAGTCTTTCGTGATTGGATACCTCCATTCTTTTTCAATTCTTTCCACCACGTAGGCTGCATCAACCATCCAGTACCAACCGTGTTTCAATTTGTTGAACAAATCCATGTTGTGTTGACTAGTCAACGCTGGGTAGCCAGACTGAAGACCGCTCCGCGTTATATACGTGAAGCACGGACGTGCAGGAAAACATCCCTTACACTCACTTCACATGTTATATACTATCCACACAAACGGGAAGAGAAGAAAAAACACCATATCTACTATCCATACAAATGAACGCGAACGCACACAAACACACTATATCTACTATCCAAAACCCAAATATCTACTATCCACACAGACGGGAAGAGAACAAAAACACACACTACACTATCCACACAGACGGGAAGAGAAGAAAAACACACACTATACTATCCACACAAACGTACGCGAGCGCACACAAACACACCATATCTACCATCCAAAACCCCAATATTTACTATCCACACAGACGGGAAGAGAAGAAAAAACACACCATATCTACTATCCACACAGACGGAAAGAGAAGAAAAAACACATTATATCTACTATCTACACAAACGTACGCATAAAAGCACACACTCTACTATCCACATAAACGTACGCGAACCTATTCAAACATACACACATGCACACATACCAGTGAAAGAGCAAGTGTTTATAATTACACTACTTCACATTCACACAAATTGGCAACTTGACTAGTGTCTCTTTTCTAAAGAGTTGGTTAGCCCTGAGAAAGGCTCTTTTTTTTAAACTTCAGATTCGCCTGGCTAATGTCGGCACCTCCCTGGTCAGCCCCCCACACACAACGACGGCTCCAGTCCTGCTCCCAATTGATGCTTGTGGTTGGGAGCGCAAAAGGGGCTTGAGTGGCTTTGCTATTCCACTTCTCTGTTTATGGAAAAGTGAAGACGTTGTTATTGTTGTTGTTGTTGTTGTTGTCCCCTCTGTCTTTTTCTTCTATGCCACACCCGGGGATGATGATGATGAGGTCTCTGCGGCTTCCACTCTTGCCTTTGTCTCTCCAATTCCTCCAATGCCTCCTCCTCCCAGTTCTCTGACTGAGGGACAGCGACTCCTGGTACAGGTGGTACTGGTGGCAGAGGCTGTGGCTGTCGTTGTGGAAGTGGTGGCTATGGAGACGTTGGTGTTCTCACCTCACGTTTGACCTCACACAGAGGTCTCAGTATGAGGTGAAGCA
>JAECUM010045915.1:0-16643 GCA_016617855.1 Megalonaias nervosa
TTTGGTGTTATTATTATTATTATTATTATTATTATTATTATTATTATTATTATTGTAGTTATCAACTGTAGCACACCAAAGCTGCAACCCCAAACGGTGCTTGATTCAAATGGGGATACTTCATATGGCACGAGCTTCACTGTGAAATGTATATCTGGCCACAGGTTTGGTAATAAATATTTTGTGTATAATATTCATGCCACGTGTTCTTTGAATGCAACATGGGACAATGACGCTGGATGGAACGTGGATTCGTCGTATAAATGTGAAAGTAAGTCCATATTTTCTGTTGTCTGAGTTCTGAGAGGTTCCATACATATATATCTTCCATCATGGTGATTCTTTGAATTTTAATAGAAAATCTGACAGATATTTTTATTCATATTTAATACGTATGTATGTGCGGAAAGGTGTTGTTGTACGTCCTTCGAGTTTGAATATAATTATAATATCATTAACTGGTTTGGTTTCTGTGAGTACGTGAGTAGCTGATCAATCCAGCACACTTTGGCACACTTGAGACAAGATGCCGCTTGGGGTTGCTTAATCAATAAAGGACGAGCTGCAGTTCTGAGATATACGTTTCTCGCGCTTCTGTACTGCCTCTGCAATTCTTCTTAGTTCCAAGGTTCTCGCTCCATTATGTATGAGAGTGTGCCAGGTGGAGAAATCCTGTGCGAGAACGTCCCAAAACTCAGGGACATTGTGGAAATGTTTCAAGGATAGCTTTAACGCGTGTCTCCTGACCACCCTGAGATAGCATTCCTTCCATTAGCTCGCAGAGGAAGATTTTCTTTGGTAATCGCTTCTACGACACCCTGGTGACGTGACCTGATCATCTCATCTATGATTCCATCAGCAGAATGTGGATGCATGGAATGCCTGCCGTGTGAGAACCCCGGTGTATGGGACCCTGTCCTACCATGTTATTCCCATCAGTTTCTTCAGGCAGCCCATGTGAAGATGGTTCTGCTTCTTGGCACCGCGTCTGTATATAGTCCAGGTTTTCCATGAATACAGCAGGGTTGGCAACACAATGGCTTTGCAAACATTAAATTTTGTTTTCAGGCCGATGCCTCTGCGCTTCCACACATTTGTGCTACGTTTCTAAAATGTCCCACTTGCTTTAGCAACAATTATGACATTGGTTTCGTCATCATTCTGGACTACCCGTGACAGTGTCCTGTCGAGAGAGGGTTAACTTGTCCACTGCCACGAGGGTTTTTCCATTTGCTGTATAAGTCTTTCCTGCTTCAGGTTTGTGCATAGCCTCCGTCTTTTTACACTGAATGAGAGACCGAATTGTAACAGTCTGAAGAGAAATACTTCATTCTATGGTGCATGCCAATCTCAGATTTGCATTTAGAGACCATTCGACAGCAAGTAGGAGATCACGAATAGTCATTTCCTATAACTTTTTCTTTAACTGTAGCCTCCTCAGATTGGAGATCTTGCTATAAGTCCGATATCTGACGTCAATTCCAGTGTCATAGGCATCGTCACGCATGGCAATAGAACCTTATATTGAAGATTCTTGGGGCCACAAAACGACCTTACTCGACCACATTGGTGACTGGGAATAGTTCAGATGACTCATCGTCTTCCATGACACAAACGCGTATGCTACCATAGAATTGTTGAAACATTACGAACAATTTTATTAAGCAAACACATTCTGCCATGATCCTCCAAGGGCGCCCACTACTGATAGTATCATAAGTTTTTGTCAGGTCGATGGATATCGTGTACGGTAGCTCTTGCTTTAAAGGTTTTCTAATATTAAAGGTTTCGAACTTCCATTTGAGCAGCATTTTTATGCTTAACCTTTGTGTGGCTGCATATTGGATTCTTTAAACTTGATCAAAACTGAAAGTCAAACTCGCAAATATTTTAGTTTCATGTTGTACTTAGGGTACCCAATTGTCACTCAGATAAAACATTTAGAGAGAAAGCAAAGATAAAGAAAATCCCCAAAATTCTGTACTTCGTATTATTTAGGGACATGTATCGGATATAGAAGCATTTTATCTTTCAGCATAAGTTTAGACCTCGTGTTCCTCAAATATTTCTTCAGCACAGAAGCTCAGGATCAAAATTTCAAAATTAGATATAATATTTGCAGACAATGTGCGAAACAGAAATTTCGCACTAAGATGAACCAAAGTTTAAAGAATAGTAAATTTCTCCTAGACTAACTTTTCAAACCTTAAGGTTGGAAATGACTTTCGTGCTTAAAATGTTTCGAGAATACAGATTTCGTGCTTATAGACTGTAGATGCAGATCCAAAGCAAACACGAAGTATGTGTAACAATAATTTCATAATTTCGTCATTTCAGAATTACAAGGCTACATAGGATGCTTACCATCAAACTCTACATATGCTGCCATTGAATATAACGCCAGCGGAGTGCAGGACTGTATTCTTTTATGTACCCAGCATCAGTATAGGTTTACCTCCATCGAGGGAAGAAAGTGCAAATGTGCAAACAGCCTGAACACGTCAGCAGAAAAGTTTGATGACGTCACTTGCAATATAACATGTGCTGATTATAACGAAACACAATTTCGGAATCAGGTGTACTGCGGTGGAGATGGAAAAGAGAGCGTTTTTGTGACTATACGTATGTATCTATTTTATATCAATTAATAGCAATTAAGGTTCTTGTCGATCCAAAACCCTTTAGACAGTGCATTTATTATGAAAGCTGCATCGTAGTAGTTTAAAAAGACCGGCACCGGAAGTGCATATGGTACCCGCCTTTTTTGTGCATACTCAATTACGGAACGAAGTAACATGAGTACGCTTCAATTGCCTCAACAATAAATCATCTGCTGTTATTGAACTTATTCATCGTTAGAAAAATTCACATAATGTGTGCTTTATTATTTCGCCATTGTGTTCTTTGCACAGACTACGAACTCGCTCGTTCTATTTCACTTCCTGTCCCCATGATGTCACCCTAAATTAGTAAAATTATCTACAGGTTTTCTTCACTCTCTAATCTTTACCACTTTACCTACTTCATAGTATAGTAGTATTATTAGTAGTAATGGTTACTCATAAACTTGCGCTTCAGGAGTATGTTTTCTTTAGTGTTTATTACATACAGTGTATATTTGAGCGATAAAATATCTTTGCTCCAAACTCAAACTTTATATGTTATATGTTGTATGTATGACTGTAGCTTGGTAGATAGAAAGATAGACCTCATATATTCATATGGGTAGGAAGGTAAATGCATAGGAGGCACGTGTATAGCTACGCAGATTGGTTGGTAGGTAGATATGTAGGTAGGTGGGTAGGCATGTAGGTAGATAGATGTAGGTCATGCAAGCTTGATATATGCAAATATTGTGCAAGCAAATGCGGAAGAGGGGAAAAGTTTGGGTTAGGGAATTAAACTCTGTTCCCATGTGTGTGTGTGTGTGTGTGTGTGTATATATATATATATATATATATATATATATATATATATATATATATATATATATATATATATATATATATATATATATAGTGTGTGTGTGTGTGTGTGTGTGTGTGTGTCTATTGGTGTATATTTGTATGTGTGTGTGCCAAATGCTTTACTGTAGCCACGAGATCATCACTACTAAATATGCTCGCCGTACTTGATAGCGTAGTTTACACACTCCGTTTTATTTTGTATGTTCCATTATTTTCCCTCTTAATGTATTCATTTATCAGTGATAATTGTATTGTTTTCTTTTTACCATTCTTTGCCGGATCCATACGTTGTGCAGTCTTCATGAGCCTGTACTCAAGAGCAGTTAACCATGGTATAGAATAACTGTTGCATCCCATAGTTAAAATTTGATCAGTTATTCAACTTTGATGAATCTCAACCTCAGTCCCATAGTTAACATTTGATCAGTTATTCAACTGTGATGAGCCAACCTTTGTCCCAGAGTTAACATTTGATCAGTTATTCAACTGTGATGAGTCTCCACTTTAGTCTCATGGTTAACATTTGATCTGTCATTCAGCCGTGATGAATTTCAGCCTTAGTTCCACAGTAAACATTTGATCAGCTTATCAACGGTGATGAATCACAACATTAGTCCCAATAGTCAACATTTGATTATTTATTTAACTGTGATGAATCTCCACCTTAGTTCTTTTGGCAGTCAGTGTTAGAAACCAGATCTAAACATAGTGTACGTTATTAGAATATTCTTTCAATATGACCAATCGCCTCTCTTAAAAATAATGGCAACGCCAATTTACAGATTTAAGCAAGAAACAATGTATCAATTTCTTTCAAACTATGATAGACACAATGAAGACATCTGTATTTTCAACATTTCGATCGTAAGGCTCATCTGTAAAAGAATAAACATCAAACAAAATGCAGCGCGTCACTAAATCTGATCAATATAGCCAGACTAATTGCAAATTATTCTTCATCCACGCTGAAATTCGGTGTCCATCAGATTCATAAAACGTTAAAAAGAACAAAATGTCGCGTATTCATTATAAAGGTCAACGATTTGAAATATTCAAAGAATTGAGTCCTTCATGAATACTAGTAATGTGTTAATTTTGACTTTAATGGATCAGAACAGCTATTAACAGCATGTTGTGTAACATGTTATAATATCTTAAATGTAAAATTTTTCTTGACTTTCCTTATGCAATTGAAAGTGGCATCTCCTTGTTGACGTATAACGTAGAGAAAACACATCATGAACATTGAATTTACAACCGTTATCTTTCTCTTTTCTTAGTTGATTGTATACTTGTATTATTTTAAAATACATTAATGGTTAATTGCAGATCCAGATTGAGGTTTAATATTTAACACTGCGTAATAATCGAAGATGTTTCATTTTTTACGATTCTAAACAAAATTTTACAAATGTCTGACTTAGAGCTTAATCGTCAATTAAAGTCTGAATATTTCCTCATCCGTTTAATCTCAGCTTGTTTTCTAGCAATTATGGTTCAGAAACAGCCGAAATTCCGTATTTTCGCTCTTTCTCTGTTTTGACACAAGAGGAATTTGTTTTACAACTACACATGTATAAATAATAAAATCCCTAACCTTACCATATTCTAGACACACGCTGAAGAAAACCGTAGTAACTAAACTTTCAAATTTTATTTAAAATATTTGATAAACTATTTTGCTTCCTAAGACAATACATTTACTCTGACTGTATAGCTATGTACTCGAATCTCGTAGTAATTACAATGAGCTAGATTCGTGTAGCATCTGGTACATTTTGAATGCTTACACAAAACTGATTCGAGCCGACTATGCATCCCTTCATTCTAGTTCAAGAAATACATGATCGCATTGTTCAAATGTTGTGGTTCACCTTGTATTTAGAAACTCACTGCGAAGTGGAAACCAGCATGGAGTTTATATTCCTCAAATAAATTCACTTACAGATGGTTGCTATGAGGACAGTTCGATCGACTTTAACTCTACTGGTGTATTCAACGCAACCGGAAATAAAAGAGTCACATGTCAAGAGAAATGCAGGGGAAGCGACTATGCCTACGCAGCTCAGATTGACGACAAATGTTTATGCACAAATATGACACAACAGAATGGAACGATCACGACAGATGACAAATGTGAAAAGACGTTACCTCGTGGCAAATATACGTATATAAGTGATCTATGTAAGCAGAAAACCAATGGAGAATTAATTAACGTGTTCTAATAAAACAAAACAAAAAGATGTTTCTATACAATTCCTCACGTAGAAAAACAAGCTTTAGGACAAAAGTATGATATGCGTATTGAATTGTTCAAATATTACCTTATATGTAATATTGGCACAAAATATATTATATTTTTCTCTGAAGCAAAATAGTCAATCTTGTTAAAGCTGTAAATGGTCAAATTTAAGTTAGCATCATGAACGTTTCTAAGAATGCACATACGTCATTTATGGTTTTGGTAAGTTATTTTGCCACGATATCCAAGCAATTTCACCCCTGTAAAATGAACAAGAGAAACGTTATTGTATTACATTATTTTCCGACTCATTTACATTGATATATATTTATCGTAGCACCATGTAAAAGTTGTAATAAAATAACGCACAGAATTTGTAAACACTATTTTTATTTTTTTCCACTATTCACCAAATATTTCCATTTAGATGTAACTCCAGTACGTGCTAAAAACTGCCAAGAGCTTTTCAAGCTAGGAATTCGAGACCACGGACCTTACATGCTCGAAGGACAGAGCCAGTCAACTCAGTGCCATTTTAGTGGTATTGTTTCTTATTTCTACCAGTCCTCTTTTTTTTAAATAATTATAAAGCCGTAGAACAAAATTAAAGTAAATTATATAACGATGTTCAAGAAGAAAATATTTATAATTTATAATATGTTCTCCTTTCTCACTTTTCTTTATCTTCTTATTTGTAATTTTGTGTTTTTATTCTTCATTTTTAAATATTTAAGAAATCACAGTTCAACTTTTATAAATTAAAAATATTCGCATCTAATTCTATCTGAAATAATTGTGCAAAATATTAACATTCCAATCCATTTCTTTTGGGGGAGTTAAAATAAATGATGCATGTATTGACTATGATTTTACAACATGCATGATTTTACAACATGACAATACACGGAACAAAAAGATCCATTTAGTTCTAATGTATTATAATAGAGAGTGATCTGATGATATATATATATATATATATATATATATATATATATATATATATATATATATGTATATATATATATATATATAAGGAAACAAAATCAGAGAGTCAGAAAAGGGAGAGATATATTTATCGCTAATTATGTACATTAGTAAATAAACAACAGTGTCAAAAAGTCATGCAATTAAATTACGATTAAAACCTTTAAAGACTGCTATTGATTACGATCAATACTACCTTTTAAAATGCTCAGTTTCATCATTGAAAGCCTAACTTCATCAAAACTAGTCTGATTTAATTGAGATCTTCTACCATTTTCTCTACATTTTCTGTCTTTTGCTTTCCATACTTTTTATATCGCTTAAAATCTTAAAACACTAATATTCACACTTTTTATCTTCGGGCATATCAAATTACAGATCAGTCAGTACAGTGCGACCACGGGTGGATTGGCTGGAAACAGACCTGTTACTATTTCGACTTAAAAGAGGCAGACTTTACCGGCGCCTTAAAATCGTGTCGAAATCTTAACGCAGAACTTCTATCCATTGTGTCACATGAAGAGCAATTGTTTCTGAAGGACACGAAGACCTGTAAGTGATCCTCAGCTGTGAGTGTGAGCGTAGCTGAATGGTATTTTGATAACTGATATGCCATTAAATGAATGTGTTTCTTTGCAGATACCGTTGAACTCGGGTTCCCAATATATGATTGGGAACCTGGAAAGAGTTGTCACAAGGGAGACAAAACAAGGACATGTTTTCGTTGTGTTTTGTTTATATTTATTTCTCCTACTCATACATTTACAATATACATGTAGGTTTTCAGGCATATATAATAAGAGTTATTTAAAAATGAATTAAAGGTTAAAGGTTCGCGTTTTTTTTATCACAGTGGTGCATCCTCTTGTCATTCTCATTATAGTTGATATCAACTGAACAAAATCCAACGCTGTTATAAAAATGAGAAATGAAAAACTCTACTGCAAATGTGCCAAATTGCACGCGATAAATCAGCACAGATTTGGTTCAGATTTTCAATAAATATTCATATGATCAAATTTTTGCGATCGAGAAGGCAGTGGAATGCAATATGGAACCTGGGGAAAAGCGATTGCTAAACCCAAGTAAAATTATCATTATCTTTATAATATATTTAAAAACAAGAAATCATTGTTATCTTTGTCGAGCGATTGATTTACTTTACGTCTAAAATGCATGAAATGCGTTTGATTGATTGAATGATGGTCTTTCTTCGACTCATTTAATCATTATGCAGTTCGTAATCAAACCATGTATCGAAATGCATATTCCCATATCAGTCGATCCCCTTGTTCTATGTGCGAATTTTTATGAGATTTGCTTTTCATGTCAGTGATTGTGATAATTTCCTTTAGATGATCAATACTTAACAAATTTTTCTAAACTAATGATACAAGATGTAATTGCTCTCAAATTAGTGAGCAGATGTGTTAATATGCTAGGTTTCATTAAAATACATAATTACTAGTTACTTGAAATGTTTTTGTTCACGAGCCACTTTACTTTTTTAAAGTTATAACCTTTCAGTTGGCACTAGTTCAGAACCTTCTTCCATATAAACACACTGAGCTTGATACAAATCTATGCATTCTTGCTTGTGCTCATACGTCATTACAGACAAAAATCTGAGTCACGACGTTCGATTTTGAAAAATCAGTGTAAGAGTGCTGGGTAGCATATTATTTCTTAAGATGCTGATAGGTTCAAAAAGCAGTAAAAATCGGTTCCAGGTATACCAGTCACTGTGACAGTAAGCTCAATAAACTTGACCCCAAGGTAAATTGGGGCGTTTTAATCAAACGCATTCACAACATTAACGAGATTTACAGAGACACTACTTTTGATCAAGACTTACCTATTTGTAAAATTACACTGTTCACAAGCAATCAAATATTAATCAGAAATAGAAATTACAAGTTATTTAAAAAAGCATTGCAGCGATAACGATATGTCGAAGTGACGCTCAGTTTAAAATGAGAAAGAGAAAACTAATAATAATAATAATAATAATAATAATAATAATAACAATAACAATAATAATAATAATAAAAAATATATGTACGAATGTTTTCTAATTCATATTAAATTGGCCTTGCGTTCCATTTCGGATCAAGAGCATTTTGCCAGATGTGTTTTTGAGAAACTCTCATGTTGATATAATCATCCCTTCAGGACAAGTATCGATTACTATATGTTCTAGTTGGCTATCATAGGAGCCGTACTGGGAGTTAGATCTCCATGCTGTACGAATATCATAAGCTGTTCTGAACCAGGAGGTATTAATAATTGTTTCAAGATGATCACCATGACGGCCATATTGTAGGTCAGACATTTTCATTTGGATCCACCTACAAAGCAGGTACATTTTTGTAGGTGAAATCATAGGTTGAAGGAGGAGTAGTAATAAAAGATTTTCAGACTGATTCTGTGGTGGATTTGTTGAAAGTCAGATCTGCACCATTTTATAGAGAACTTAGAAAAGCTTTAGAGAAAACACCATGACCAAAAACATCATTTGAGAATGAGTAGAAATTGCAAAATATACAAGATGTCTACCATGGCGGCCATTTTGAAGGACCGGTCGGCAAATATTTCATTAGAACCGTCCATATATTTTAATAATCATTTTAGTTAAACACCCAAATCCATACACATATCCGTTTAGTCTATGTAACGATAACATAACATTTCAAGATGGCTGTCTTGGTGGCCTTTTTAGATGTCCCATATGCATATATTACCAGTTATACTTAAGGAAGGAATTGTCTCAAAAAGTGTTGACTTTCTTTCAAGTAGTTAAGGATATATAGCGATAATACATTATTGCTAACGGACACTGGACGCCAGACGATGGAAGCATGACCATCACATAAACCCTTATGGTTTTGCATTATTGCAGCTAATAAAGACCACATTTTAAGAATGGAGAAGTTCATTGTAATACTGCCTCTCAGTTTGATGTTCATTCAGTTTGTGAAGGAAAACATATTTTCTAAACACAAATAAAACATTGAATATGTTTTACGTTTTTTATTAACCTGAAAAAGAGTTTATGTTATCTATTTTCAGAATTTATCCTATTTGTCGTGTGTAGTTTACTTGGGAAGCACTCATTTTACAAATCAAATACATTAGGGGAAGATATATGTATCTTCATTTATTAAAAAAGAATATTCGAAATTTTCTCTTATCACCAAGGCAGATTTTTTACATAGATCGATGCGTGTTTTCTTTTAGACTTTGATGACTATAAAAGTCCCAGCATGTGGCATTTTGGACTTCATAACTTTCGAAAGTCGCCAGTATGGGGCTGGGTAGATGGAAGTCTGCTTACATATGTCTTATTTAACCCGTCACATCCGATCAACGAAGAAAAAGAATGCGCTGTTGACACAAAATGGAATTACTGGAACTCCACGGAATGCAAGAAAACATATCCTTTTATTTGTAAGAAAAACCAAGGTAAGTCTTTAAATCTTACTCATGTGTCAACAGCATACACCATGTACATTAATTTGCAAACTAGAGATGTTTTACACACTACGTCAATGAGGGTAAAGAGCTGTTTTTAGGCGTGTAAATCAATGTCATTGACGTCATGGCAACACAGTAACAAAAATAGATCTTTCCAACGGAGCATATACCTTTGATACTCAAGAAAGGCGAATAAATAAAATAGACATCAGCATCGGTAAAGATGAGCGAAAGGGACTTTTTTGGTATCGTATCGATTATGGACTTTCACATGTTTCTGATAAATTCACTTCAGTTGTCTGTTGAAGAGTATTTCACACGATCAAAGTTTGACAACGAGATTTCACAAGATTACGACGTTATCGTGAGATCTTAAGCTGTCCTGCATAATAAATGACAAGTTCGGAAGGTGATAAAGACCTCTTCAAGTAAATAAAATATCCTAGGTCCTAATGTACATTTTAAAAAGGTCAAAAGGCTCATTTTGATTGGCGGACTCAAAATCTCAGGCTCAGACGTTGTATGCTCTCCAGGCCAGGAAGTTAGACAGGTCTCCACGACTTTTTACTGCGTGTAGAAAAACTATTTTCTGTACTGAATGCCATACAATCGAAGCTTAACCGTTCAGCATATATATATATATATATATACAAAATGAGGCACTATGTTTTCTCATCTTTTCATTTTTAGCAGTTTTTGATATATTACCAAATGTATAATTGTTCCAAGACGCCTTATCAAGTTTATTACGCAAGAGCTTGAGCGATCTTTTTGCAATATATTTACATTGTTTTATTAAACCGTGTTATAATGGTATACATAGCCATTCCCGCCTTACCAGCATTTTATCAGCATACACCAGAAAAAGCAAAAACGTTCAACCGCATTCAACCTTGCTCGATTAATTAATTATTGCATTGCATCGTTTATGTAAATATCTGCAGCAAACATCGTGCACATTCTGTAAAGTAATTCCATATTTTACTTTGTTCTTCCTTCGTTTGCGTAATCATTCTTTTTGGGCTTTGTTTTCTTGAAAAAGGAATCAGCCAATTCGTTAAGCGCTTGGGCTGGTTTGACACCAGCCTAGCACTGTTGTTTGTCAGTTTTTATGTTTCAAATTTATTATTTTCCTGACTAACATGATCTTTCAGGAAGGCTGTTATTTACCGTCAGATTTGTAATTTGTACTATATATATCTTTAGTGTCCAGTTCATGTATAGCATTAGATTATCCGACATCACTGGTGAGTTGCACAAATAGATCGGAAATGACGAAGTCGTTCTGCATCCAGTTCTGCCTAGGCCAGAATCTTACAGTCGGTTTGCTGAACGGTAACACGTGTTGTTGTGAGAATGTCCTTCCTCCAAGCAACGAGTCCACGAACTGTGTCACACCTTGCACTGGAAATGTGCATCAAGTCTGCGGAAACATTTCTGATCATTCTGTTTACAGTGTTTTCAATGGTATGAGTAATATTAACATGGTCAATTACTATGCACTTGCGTTTCGCACCAAATGCCCTCACAGAAAGCATTAAAAATAACCTGATATAACATAAATTTCTACAGCATTTTCACCTATTTCAGATCTACTTAATGCTTTCATACCTGGTCGCAACATATTCGCTGAGTTGAATGAAACCGAAAAACCTGGATGCAGGATGCACATTTTGCCTAGACACCTAGACTCGTAGATGTCAAAGATGGGGATCTAAACCATGATGGATTTTTTGGGGGGTGGGGGGGCGTGGTGTTTATATATTTTTTATGGGGAGAGAGAGTATTTTATAGCAGTTTCTATCGTCTTGCCTGAGATTAATTTGTAAATTCTAAGCCTTATTTTCCTACCCATCATTCCTTCCTCGTAAGGTTTGGGGATTGTTTTGTCATTTACATCTATACATTCAATAAATTATTAACAACATTTGACTGGAAAGGAAAGAAGGGCAGATGTTGGAAACGTTTCCAGTGGCTTTTGTGTGATCGCTCTCGATCTGTGAACAAAAAAGTAAACTGTCAATATCAAAATAATTGTATTTAAGGAGAATCGATTGTTTTTATTTTATAACCTCCACGACAGTATTAAAAGGAAAAGTATATTACCTTGTATTCTCTAGCATGAAACACGTGAACTTATAACATTTTTTTTCTCTTAATGATTTCTCCATTTGAACCATTACACACTGATGAATATATTTCGTGCATCTATCAATCTATCTGAAAGGGACTCCGTATCTACTTTAAATTATTAAGATCTATTTACAATGTTATATATGATATTAATTTAAAGTTTTTGCAAGTTATTATTTTTAACAACATATTGACCTTCTTGTTATAAAATAGAAGAGAAAGTGAAAGTAACAAATATTAGAACAAAATTCGTACATATATTTATTATTATTATTATTATTATTATTATTATTATTATTATTATTATTATTAAAATAATAATTCAAATCACTATCTTCCTCACTATAATAATAATAACAACAGCAGTAATAATAATAATAGAATGATTATAATTATAATTATAATTATTATAATTATTATTATTAATAATTTATTTATTTATTTAGTGACTGAATATAAGTCGGCAGGTTCATGCGAGGAGCTAGAGATCCAGGGGATAGGAGACAGTATATTTAGGCTGAACACAAGTGGAAAAATCATTTACACGTATTGTCAAGCCACAAGTAAGTTGAGCATAATCCATTATATGCATCATCCCGCCACAAGTAAGTTTATCAAAATCCATTAAATGCATTGTCCCTCAACAAGTAAGTTCAGCAAAGTCAGTTAAATGCATTGCCCGACAACAGGTAAGTTCAGCAAAGTCGGCAACATACGCAGTTCAGTGCATGAAAGACTATTTCCCTCCAAGGCAATGAAAAAAATGTCTCATCTCCAGAAACACACTACTGCAGCTTACTCAGGATGGTCCGAGCAGGATTCGAACTGGTAGTATTTTATGAGTCAGGCCAGCACACGAACCACAAAGCCCCCATGCAAACAATCTTTTGTCTTACAAAGAAGGTTCATGGGATTCCTACATTATAATAGGTCATTAACATGTATTTAACACTTTTCTAATTAGGTCTCTAACGTTACTTCCATGATGTGATTCATTGGCTCAAGTTTGGAGTTTTCCATTGGATGGAAGAGAAAACGAAACGCGTTCACCATGAAACAACAATCGCTGGTATTCTTAATATCGTTGCAAAGAAGATAGCTACATGCACAAACCCAAAATTACAAGAGTACACAATAAAAATGCATGCGGTGAAGATTGCATACTCCAAACTGTCATCGTTGATTTCGTTGTAATATCAGTGATGGTAAAATATCCGATGAGGAGTTCACAACGATAATAAAAACTTACAATGAAGTCTTTGATGAAAAAATAGAAGACCCTGTTCAATATCTGGATCTAGAGAGAAGAGAGAATCCTGATTTGAAATCAGGAATTTAGAATAATGTCGACAACGGAACTACTGCAACAGATCGTCACTAACACAGCACCACCAAAACCCACGATGATATCAGCAAGCTCAACCAATCCTGAATTTAGCATTAGTTTTCCAACTGCAAATTCCAGCCAAAGAAATAGTGCTAACACAATTACGAGTTTATTATAGTTGGCCAAATATCAGATTAAAATCATTCGGTGGATTACAAGCAAATAATTCATCAGTATTTGCAAATAAAAATAAACCCGACGGAACTCCCGATTGGCAAGTAGTAAGTATACCCACTGGCAGTTATCAAATAGAACAGATCAATGAGGAATTTCAGCGCCGGATTAAATCTATCACTGGCAAGGAATCCAAAATAGCAATCACTGTTCATGAGCCAACGTTATCAGGCGCAACTGAAATAAATTCGCAGGTTTATACCGTTGATATTTATCAATCTTCAATCAGAACCGTATTAGGATGGCCTGAAATTCCACCACTTATGTAGGACCATCAAAACCAACCAAAGACGAATTTCTTTCACTGAAGCAAACATTTACAAATACTCCAAAATATCGAAAACACACGCCATGGACACATTTTAACAGGAGCAAATACGTCATTACAAAATCTGTTTTCTTCTATGATACAACATTACAACGAAGATGTAAAACAACAGATCATTGAAAATATTAATCATCAAAACTTACTCACCAAACCGGACACTTGTTGGATTTAAGAGGAGCATTACTAATTATAAATCTGTATGTAAGATCATAGAACACTAGGATCAGTATTTTGCTCCAAAAAAAAAAAAAAAAAAAAAAAAAAAAAGTCAAATAAATTATCTGAATAAATATTATAATCTGATTCTGAATAAATATAATTATAATCTGATTTTGAGTAAATATTATTATCAGAATAAAAATAAATATTATTAAAATAGGAATAAGAATAAATACAATCGGATTCAGAATAGACATAATCTGATTCTGAGTAAATATTATTATCAAATAAAAATAAATTTTATTATAATCTGATTCAGAATAAATATAAGCTGATTCAGAAAAATATAATTTGATTCTGAGTCAATATTATTATCAGAATTAAAAAAAAGATATTATTATAATCTGATTCTAAATAAATATTATTATCAGAATTAATCTGATTCTGAGTAAATATTATAATCCGATTCAGAATAAATATTGTTACGTGTAGGCTCATACAAAAATAACAAGAGAAAAGAGTGAAGCCAACAAGCTTTGTATATTTTAACAAAATATTTTATTTCCCTAGAAAACAATGTAAAAATTGGAAATAGGACTTACGGTTTGTGAATATAATCCAAAATTTAATCCTAAGATTGAAAAATACAATTCCTATTACTAAGCAGTTCTAATAGAATCCGGGTTCGAATCTTGATGAAATTCCAATATGGAGGCGATGACGTCAGATTATGTCTGTCCTGATGGTAACAGATCCTCAATTGAATCACAGTTTATAAGGTTTCCGTTAAACACCAGAATAAATTTCCACTGAATTTCTTTCTCACAGAACATTTATAAAAAAGTACACTTGTTTAGCTTTCTAGAGAATAACTGTTAAATTCCAAAAAACAGATGAACTTCAAAAACAAACTGCCAACAACAACTGAAACCTCTTGAGCCTTCAAGGTTTGAAATACAACTGACTAAATCTACTAGAGAGCGTCTGTTTAAAGCCGCGATTTTAGATCACGTGGTATCTCACATGACGGACTTACGTGACACTAATTTGAACATCGCAATAGAAAAAATGTCATTTATCACGTATGCAAGAATAGCCCTATCTAAGAATCAAATTTTATCGCTGAGAATATATTTTTTGAAAAGGCTATTTACAATTCAGCTAACACACGCGAAATAACCTTGGCAATAGCCAATCGTCTTCACTCGATGTTTACAAAATCTATGAGCTAAAAATAGTGCTGAAGTAACGTTAAGATCTAATCGGGTCAAGTAAATTTCCCGAAAAGAGATTCAAATCCAATGAAAATTATCATTACAATAAAATATAATGAAACAAAAAAAAATAAAAAGAATTTAAAACTAACACGCAAGCAATTTAATTACGTATTCGTAACAATATTATAATCTGATTCTGAGTAAATATTATAATCTGATTCTGAATAAATATTATAATCTGATTATGAATCAATATTATTATAATCTTATTCTGAATAATATTATTATAATCTGATTCTGAGTAAATATTATTATCAGAATAAAAAAAAATATTATTATCAGAATAAAAATAAATATCATTATCAGAATAAAAATAATTATTATAATCTGATTCTGAGTAAATATTATTATCAGAATACAAATAAATATTATTATAATCTGATTCTGAGTAAATATTATTATCAGAATAAAAGTAAATATTATTATCAGAATAAAAATAAATATTATTATAATCTGATTCTGAATATATATTATTATCAGAATAAAAATAAATATTATTATCAGAATTAATCTGATTCTGGGTAAATATTATAATCTGATTCTGAATAAATATTATCATCTGATTCTGAATAAATATTATTATAATCTGATTCTGAGTAAATATTATTATAATCTGATTCCGAATAAATATTATTATAATCTGATTCTGAGTAAATATTATTAAAATCTGATTCAGTATAAATATTTTAATCTGATTCTGAGTAAATATTATAATCTGATTCTGAATAAAATATTATAATCTGATTCAGAATAAATATTATAATCTGATTCTCACTAAATAGAATAAATATTATAATCTGATTCTGAGTAAATATTATTATAATCTGATTTTGACTAAATAAAATAAATAGTATAATCTGAAAAAAAATAAATAAATATCTCTTTTACTGTAGTCAGAAATGAATTATCCCTCTTGACAGAGTCAAGGTTGTATACTTTCACTTTGTTTAGCTGTTTACCACGCCACGGTGACTCTTGTCACAATTACTAGTTTAGTTGTCACTACAGTCACTGGTGA
>JAECUM010045916.1:0-23958 GCA_016617855.1 Megalonaias nervosa
CAATACAAAATTCCCATTGAGGCTATACTACCCCACTTCACTACTTGCGTCCATGTCGAATGCGGATCAGATACAAGTTTGAACATTGTATTATATTTGTTTTCGTCTAACACGAAGACAACTTCCTGCTATCAGACTAGCAGTTATATTTTCTTCTTCTGACATGGGTACACCAGCCAACTCTGCTAATTTTTTATTTGCAGCTTGATTGATTATTTTACTAACATTTGCAGGTATAACTTTTGTGCTGGGTAATTTTACTGGCTGAGGTTTTCGTCGTATTAATCGTGCTAATCTATCCTTGATTGCTGAGAATGCTTTACCGGCAACATCACCAACAGCATCAATACCTTTGCCACGAACTACATCAATAGCTTTCATCCCCAGTTGCTTTGCAATCGGTATTGCTTTCGGAGCTATCCTTCTAAATAGACCCTGAACAACATCACAGCGTCCATCTCCGTAGTACGCTTTATATGTAGGTAATCGCGAATTTATCACCCTGACCATGATCGGTCCATGGTGAGCATTATGTATGATCATCTTATTTTCTTGCCACTGATCTAATTGTATACCTTTTATCACTGTGGTAATCATCGTTGATTTCTTCGATGAGGGACCGATAGACATTAATATCCATGATACCTCCTGTACATAATCTCTGACAAATAGCAGCTGCTTCATTTCTGGGGTTTATTACCAGCTCGTTTTCAGCCAGTCAGAATTTCTAGTCTGTCCACGTCGGCAAGGACATTATTGGGACAAGGAGTAATAAGACCACTCCAGCAACTTTTTCGAAACTAAAGAAAATATTGATCTACTTCCTTTTCACTAAAAGAGGGCACTAGTCTAATATTCTTTGTAATGTCAAAACTTGAATTTGTATGTGGAGTGGGATCGTGCTTTTCACTTGCCAGCTCCATTTCTTTCATTCTAATTTGAAATTCCCTTTCATCCTTCTCTCTTTGCAATTGCAACTGCATTTGTTTCTCTCTCTCTCTCTCTCTCTCTCTCTCTCTCTCTCTCTCTCTCTCTCTCCTCTTTTTCAAATTCCAATTTCATTTGTTTATCATTCTCTCTTTCCTGTCTCTCTCTCTCCTCTTTCTCAAATTGCAATTGCAATTGCTTCTCTTCTATTTTCAACTGCATTAGTTTCGCCTCTTTCTGAAGCTCGAGCTTTCTTAACTCTAATTCCATCTTGTATTTCATTTTTAATTCCTTTACTTTTATGTCAGAGTCTGTTGCAGACGTACTGATCAAAGCCAAAATACTTTTATCGAAAACATTCTTCTCTACCAAATACTGAATCAAAATGTTTTTTATTCCTTGCTTCGCTAAGGAAGCTTCTGCTTCAGAAGGATCGTATTTTCTGGCAAGTTCAGGTAATTCTTCTTTTTTCACACTATCCAACTGCTCCTGAGTAGGACTAGAATGAAAAGTCTCCACTTGTGATGACTGTGAAAAAGCCTCTTGTTTTCACTAAAGATTTCAAACAAAATGTAAAATAGTACTTGGGATTTAAAAACTAGGAGAATTTAAATTTCAAAAAAAACATTTTTCTGAAATATTTTAGCCAAAATTCATATATCCCGAAGACGAGAACCCAATTTTCTTTTGTTGCGGGCAGGCTTGTACAAAAGTAACAAAAGAAAAGAGTGAAGCCAACAAGCTTTGTAAATTTTAACAAAATAATTTATTTCCCTAGAAAACAAGGTAAAAAATATGAAATAGGACTTACGGTTTGTGAATATAATCCAAACATTAATCCTAGAATTCAAAAATATAAGTCCTATCACTAAACAGTTCTAATTGAATCCATGTTCGAATCTCGATTAAGTTCCAATATGGAGGACGATGACGTCAAATGAGGCTGTACTGATGTCAAATGTTCCTCGTTGAATCACAACTTATAATGTTCCAGTTTAGAATTCCAGAAGAAATTTCCACTAAATGTCTTTTTCCAAGAATTTTGATGAAAAAGAGCACTGCTGGTATGTTTTCTAGGGTGAATAAATTATTAAATCCAAAAAATAGAAGAAGTTTTCATCAACTGGCATCAACATTGACAAAAAAATAAAACACCTTGAGCTGCTAACTGCAGGGTACGACTGACTAAATCTCTAAAAAAAAATATCTGTTTCCACCACGTTTTTAAATCACATGATCGCCCAAATGACGGGGCTACGTGATCACTTAATTTGAATCAGGCAATAAGGTATATGCCAATCAGCACGTAATCCACTATAGCTTTAATTAAGAATCTAATTCCCACACTGGAAATTAAATTTAAGAATAAAGCTGTTTACAACATAGCTAACACGTAGGCTGAACATGACCTTGGTAATAACCAATCATTTTCACAGTGTTTACCAATCTCTGAACCAAGGGCAGCTAAAAATAGTAATAAAGTAACACTTTTGCGTTCTAATCAGGTCAAAACAGAACACTGAATTTTCCGAAAAAAAAAATCAAACCCTTGAAAATTATCATTACAATAAAATGTAATGAAACAAAAATAAAATGAAAAAGACTTTGAAAACTAATACACAAGTATTTAATTACATATACGTAACACTTAATGTACCTATACCTGTTGATATATTGTTACAATTACTAATTGTTCATAATGCAAATACATAAACCTATTAGTTGACAGGCTAGATTTGCTATAAAATAAATTGTATTCCACATCTGAAAATGTTTCTCTGCCTGTCATCAATAAATGTAAACTATTTGATGCAGTTATTGGCTCTATTTGTAACTATTCATCAGAAGTTTGGAGGTTCCATAAGGCTAATGGGATTGAATTGATGCAAACAAAGCAGAAACTGAGGAAATAATAAATCTACCCATTTGTCTGCTTTCTGCTAAACTTTCTAGTTAGTTTTCTTTAGACTAGCTCAGGCTAATTTTTCAAGCAAATGGCAGCAGTCATTTGGTTATCAGTGTACTTAAATAACGAACAGTTTCCACAAGCACAATATTCAAAAGGAATTTCAGCTACATAATATGAAAGTGACATGGAGCTATGCCAACATTTTTCAATATCCTATAATTGTTTATGGGAGATTAAAAAAATAATGGATTAAAATTGTTATGTTTTGGATAGACATTTGACCTACCTGACTTTTGTCATGTTTTTAAAAAGATGTTTACTTCCATTTGAATTAAGGCCTTACTTTATTTACAAACTAAGAATATTCTGTAAGCAAACTTATTTACAATTTGATGGAATTTGTTTTCATTTATGGCCCTATGCATTCTATTTTCTCTTAGCTGAAATGAAATTATTATACATGATGAAGTAAACAATTATTTATTCCTGTTTTTAAGGGCAGTTGGTAGCATCATTTATTGTTGTGTTCGGATATAATTTGAGAGGAATCATTTATTTAAAGTATTCATTGGAATTCATTACAAAGTGCTCCTGGATGTTTTGGACTTAAACTCTACTTTGGGATTATTGTAAATTCATTCCGAGACATTCTGTATTATATCATTGTGATACACCATGACTATTGGTACATAAGCACATTCAAAGCTATTGGTACATTAACATATTCAATATTGGAATTCATTTGGAACACACTGTTATGACTTGTGGACTTGTAATAGAACATTTAGGATTATCTGGGATTGATTTGATTCAATTTACTTGCAAAGTTTCTCTTAAAATTTTACTTTGTAACTAAGGGAAATAAATCTATTGATTTTACTAAATTTGTTGGTTTCACTTCTTAATCTGTTATTTGTTTAAGACCATAGAGTCATAGAAACTGTGTTTAATACAAGTTTGAAATGAATTCAATAAAATCAAAATCAGTTTAGAGAATTATGGTGGAAATAGATCTTTCCTAGATGAACCGATAATAATTATTAAGAACAATGAAATATTCTTTGAAGAGGAAAATAAAATTCTACTGGAATATTGCCAGAATATCAATAAAACAATTTTATTGATTTTACTACTAGCAGTGAAAACTCATTACTTGATCTGAAGAGCTGAATGACTAAGATATATATTTGTAATACGACCAAAATCAGTCAAGTTTTGTCTATTTTGAAGTGAATATGGACTTTTAATTGCATTTTATTTTCAAACTTGTGCTACCATGAGCAATAGAAATGGTGGTTTAGGAAATTATGCTAATAGGTAAACTCCATGTCATTTATTACTTGTTATATTTGTCAATATTTGTTAATATGAAATAGTTTCTTGATAGTATTGCAAAATCAACAACAAAAAATAAAAGTACTGGTGAATGCACTTATAAAAAAAACAAATTTACTTATTTTTTCCTTTTTCTTCCACAGGTGGTAATTTATCCATTACTGCAAGCTCTATCTTTCCCCTTGACTTATTTTTCCTGTTTCTTCCATAGGTGGTAATTTATCCATTACTGCAAGTCCTATATTTCCCCTTGAATCAACAGCTACTTCTTTTACATGCAGTATTCCATTATTTACTGGCGGAGCTGAGTGGATGAAAAAAGGTTCAAGATTGACAGTATGTCAATCAGGCTTATGCATACCTCCTAACAGTACACGTTATCAGTACAGTACAAATGCCATCTCCATAACTGTGACCATTTCAAGCCTGGACATAGCCCTGGATGAAGGTACCTGGACTTGTACACATAATGGAGGTACAGATACAGGAGTATATAACTTGACAGTATATAGTAAGTATAAAGACATGTATAAAGCCAATGAACAATTCTACTGCTTTCATCTTTTACCACTGATTCAGTTTTTACATGTCATAGTTATTTCTCTAGAATTATCACATGGTGAGTAATTCCAACATTGGCAGTTGTCTATAAAGTGGATGTTAAATTTGTTAAAAGGGGGAGTAGGTGGCACATGTGTTAGGGACTGACCATTCAATTTTTTGAAGTAGTGGAGGAGGACCTGTGAATATCTTTCCAACTGGTATATATTTGTTTCTCTTATCTCAAGATGTCTTTTGGATTGAACTAATATGACATAATCATTCTTCAAATCAGAGCAACATTATATTTTTTCATGCTATTTAGAAGCTGTACATATCTTTTCACCCATCCTTCCACCCACCACTGCCTGAAAAGTAAATGCTGGCCCTTATATGAAATAATTATCAATGAATGGTCTCCTAATACAGTATGTTAAAATAAATAGTGATAAATATATTGTTTTAGTAAAGATAAAACTGTATCATTATCAAAACAATGCAGCAATTATGTATTGTGTATGTGATAGATGTATATGTTTTAGAACTGCATGCATAAAAAAGCCATTTCCACCTAATATAGAATAATAATATGTCGGCCATTGTGTGATTGCAATTAATACAGTTGGTAAAATGCTTTTCTCAAACCATATAATCAGTTAAAATATTTCAGTTGAATTGCAAAATGTCATTTAACAAGTGCGTGATTTTGGTGTTTAATATAGAAATCAAGTGCTTACAATATGCAATTTAGCTATTACTTACAGTATTAATAAAACTTACAGTTTTGGTTATGCTCACAACAAAGTCTGTGTGAATTTCACCTGTTTGCTTATTGGTAAGGAGGGATTCATGAAATTTAGTGGGGATTCACAATGTTGTGTCTTGAAGAAAAATACAGATCCCAGCTTATCTGTGGTTTTAGTTTTACTGTTCAAGAGAAATGTTGCATGCAACCATGAATAGGTGCATGTTTTTACTTTCATGAGAGTATATGAGTTTGAAGCAATGGTCATGTTTCTGGTAGTTTTGTGGCAGTATTGCTATTTAAGCATCTAGTGACTGACTTGTTTGTGTAGGGATGCATATCATTAAATAAAACATTAGCATCCCTTGAATAGACCACAGTCACCAATACTTCATGCTGGTGATACAGTCAGTGTTCTTAAAGTTTTTACCATACTCTGTTGTTGGAAACATTGATACCAAGCACTGTAAGGCATAAATGTTACATGTATTGATAACATAAAAAATGTTGCTACATAATAATAAAAGAAATGTGAAAACAGTTGTGCTTACAGGGGTAGGGTTTGGGGTTGTAACATTAACTTAAAACAGATAATGTATATGTGGTATATATCAACATATGCACCAGAGGTCACGTCAGGAATGTGTGAAGACATAAACAATTGGGACAAATATCTCAGTAGATGTTATGAATGCTGAATATCTTCATGTTTTCTTCAAACAGTTGCAAAGGGTTTCACATTAGTAATGAAAATATGTCAGTATTATAAGACACTGTATCCATTGTATGATGTCTGAAAGCTGCTTTGGAAAGAAAGTATTTTACAGTATCGAGTTCACTGAATTAATAGTTGTTGTTCAATTACAAATAGTTTGTACATTGATCATCACATGCACAACCTAGTCAGTCTTAAATGTAAAACTTATTGTAATCTATCACCTTGTCACAGTCTTGAATGTAAATGTGTGATATTACCAATACATGCACTCATCCATGTATCCACATGCAGAATTACATAATCCCCAAATTTTCCTCAAAATGCACAGGGGAACTAGTAGTTTATCTTTGTGGGATTTTTTGGACATTGCTGGACAGCATTAATATTTAAATGTCAAAACATATTTTTTTTAAATTAAATATTTAAATCTCTCTCTCTCTCTCTCTCTCTCTCTCTCTCTCTCTCTCTCTCTCTGGTATTTATAAATGTATTTAAGCCACATTGGTTTTCCACACCCTCCTGCTGGGCAACTAATGACTTTTTATGACCACCAACCAACTCCCAATTTGCTAGCCAAGACTAGCTTCCTGTTTAGCAAATTATTCAGTAGGAACTCCATGCATTCTGCCCACTTTTATCTATAAATATACTTATATTCTTGCTCCATTCCATGGAATTAATGATCTTAATATAATCCTTATGCTTTAGGGATAAAATAGAGATTATTAAAGTCAATTTACTACATAAACCATGGATAGAGTTGTTGTTGTTTTGGGGTTTAATGCCATTTCTCACTCCAAGATAGGCAGTATGTAGCAGCCAGTATAACTGTTGGAGGAAGAACACAGGCAAGCCCCAGCAAAAACCACCGACCCATAGGAAATTACTGGTAGCTTTCCAACATGCCCACATTAACCAAGCTGGAGACTCAAGCCCAAGGGGACAGAGGTGAGATGGCAGTGATTGGTATAGGCAACCACTTGTAGACCACTCGGCCATCCAGGGTCCCTGGGCAGTTACTGGAACACAACAGTGTAATAATAACTCAGTGTATTCTGGATTAAAAAGAAACTGAAAGTGTCTACATAATTGTTGCTGTAAAACTTTGTTGCATACAGATAAATGATATAATATGTCTACTGCTACTAATAATGACATTAATAAGGCATGTTGTCATTTACATGTAACTGACTCATGAAATGTTACTTGTATGTAGCAGTCAGGGTATAAATAGGTCACTTCCCTTCCTGGCTGGTCCAGACCTTTTAATCTATTGCTATGTGAATCTAATTTCAAGACAATGACATTTATACTGCTGCCATTGCTCAGTTGGAAGAGTGTTGTGCTTGTAATCCATAGGTTTTGTGTGCAATACCAGCACAGGCCAGCCCCGATCAGTTGCCTTATTGTGTTTTTTGGAAGTGCACTAATGGCTGCCATAATTCCTTAGCAACAGTATGGCCAGTAATGTATTGAATGTGCCTTTGAAAACCCAGCAAAGCAATTAAACCATTATATTCTTATACTCATCCATTACTCATTACCTGGTGACATGGCTGATGATATGTTTCAACTGCTTAGTAGAATGAATATCATGATGACATTTTAGGCTAAATGTCAGGAGTAAGAGTGTGGGAGTGGGGTGGGGTAGTGGACTTAGTATACAAGACCAATTCTAACCAGCTGCAAGTCATTTTACCTACTAGTATGTGTTGCTGACTAACTGTGAGACAGATCAGTCAGTTTTGATTCCTGGGGGAAAGCTGCATTTTAACATCTGTACCTTTTAACTTCATTGTTTAGTGAATGTTAATTTTTTGGAGGGAAGTCTTTATTTCAATACAATTTTGGTTTTTGCAGTTTTTTTATATTTACATATTAGAATTTTCTTTTAAGCATTACACTATAGTCATTATTGTGCTGGTGTGCTGCTATACTCTACAGCCACAACTAGTTTTGTTAATATATCTATTACACATATTAACAAAGTTGTAGCATATTTGTGTTTTATTTCTTATGTAACCCATAGGTGTGAACCAAAAATATTTGTATGAAATCTTAACATAACATGGCAGGAAATCCATTTTGGTTGATACTATTTTTTTCTTATAAAAAATATGCTAACACTTGGTTTATTTTACCATTTTTTTCAGAATCAAGTGATTATAGTTGTGTTTCATGGGTGTTAACTATACTCTTGCTAGTCAAGTTACATCATTTATACATGCATGTTTTTCTTATATCTTTTATATTGGTGTATATATATTTTTTTAAATCTGCATCAATCTCATAAAAGCTTATGTAAATCCACTCCTGCTTCTGTTTTATTGTAAGCATTGGCGCCATCATATTCATGAGCATGTGATCATTGAGCCACTTAATTCCAGATTCATCCATTGTATATGTAACTGAAACAGTATCCACCAGTCCACTATCTGATTGGATGTAGCTGATAGAAACAGAGCCAATCAGACTGCTTGTTACACATACCTAGAAAGATACTTGGGAATAGTGGCATTATGTAAATAAAGACATGTAATTTGCTGTAAGTTTCTCCAGCCTGACTTTTCAAATACAGTTTTTCTTTTGAGTTAAATCATATTGACATCACTGAAGTCACCATATTGAAATACCTGTCAGGTTTCAAAACAAGATCTTTCACTGGTCATTTGACTTTGCTTGTTACAGATGGTACCTCTTTCATTAGCAAGAGGGAACTGGCTCAAAATGCCATTTTTTCTAGGCACATATGCGGGTCAATGTGGAACGAAGATTGACAGCTATTGGCTAGTAAAGATGTGACACCATCTTCATGGTCATACTATAGTTTGTGGCTAGATTTATCTCCTTTAGTGTAAATCATTCTCCCCATTAGTGTTAATGTACCCCTGATAAAAGTAGTATATGCTTTGTTTAAAGCTATCAAATACAAATCATAAAGGTGAAGTCAACTTTAATTCTGGAATTTTCTGATTTCAGTTTTAGTACTTTTTACATTGGATCATATGCAAACAACAGTTGACTAATCAAAAACAATTAAATTCACAGTAATGCTGTTCTTGTCTTCATTCCAACAAACTCCATGTTTTTAAGGTGAAAAATTGGTATATAGCACACAAAAAAGTAAAAAGGAAATACCATGCATAAATGATGCAACTGACACTCCACCCACTTGACTGCCACACATAAGAACTCACCAATAACATGTCAGCAGTGGTTGCTGATAAGACCAAATTGACTGCTCAAATCTTAGACTCATGAACAACTGATCATATTTTTAAAAATTATATTGTAACTTTGAAAATCAGTATCTAAAAGAGTTAAAGAACAGATTTTAAATTCATGGTGATATGCACTATCATACTTGAAAATTTCGATGAGAAGCATATTGTAACAAATATCAAAATGAATATGGTAATGATATAGATGAAAATATAGGTCTTTTGCTGTCAGATTAATTGCCCCTACTTTCAAATAAAATTTGCATTCCAGATATTTAATGTTTTGCTTGTTGTAATAACTAGATATCACATACAACTAACATCTGTGTTAGTAATTTTGTCCTCTAGCTTGCATTGTTGTTACTGGCAGAGAATAGAAACTGATTATATTTGCAACTATTCCAAAGATTACAGTGATGGGTTTAGAAAGAGCTATAATTTACCATCATAAAACATTTTTTGCAGTTGAATATGAAACTACCTTGTATCATAAACTGTCTTGCAAATACAGGTACTTGAACCTTGTGTTCAATCCTTGACTCCAAAATCCTAATGCTACAGAAGCTTAGTGAGGAGCATGTTTGTTTTGATAGCAAAAGATGTTGACAGAGTATTTTTATAATATTTTTAGTTTTAAAACCATTTAGTAATTTATGATATTTTCAAAGTTTCGCTGATAATCAAATATGTGTTTTGCAAATTACTTTGAGATGCATATCATGCCATATTAGCTTCAGAAACAGGTCTTATTGCTTCCAGTTCAGGATTTTTTATTAAGTTCAAACTGTCAATACTTTTTAATTTTAGGATCCGGTAGTTTTAAAATGTCATTTTGTCAGGGTACTCTAGTTTAGTTTCAGCAGTGTGACTGTAAGTCACTGACTGTCAGATCCACTCACATTTGGTTTCTTACACAATAAATTCTTTCATTATTATTTGATTTTAATCAACATTAATAGGAATTTTGATATTGATGAGACTAACAAAAAGTACTTGTTATAATTAAAATATTTAAATGACTGCCCCCCTGAAATAACAATTAGAGGAGTCCCAATGACTGCAACATTATAGTCCAACTACCGGTAATTGTGAAGAGTCCCTTAAAGAAAACACTGCATGTTTTCTTTTTTAAATAATATTTTTCCAAATATTTTTTTTATTCTAAGGTCAGTATTTATCAGACATTTATGATGAACAAAAGAATTGCTAACATGATTGTGTTTGATATACAGCAATACAGGTACTTTATTGGTAAACTCTGGAGTTTAAAACTAATTGGAAAAGAAAATCAGTTGTCTACATTTTCCTTACTGGCTATCCTGGTTATTTAAAAAGACCATGCATATTTTATGTATTGTTAAAATAAATTTTAATTCCCTTTACTGGCATATGATTGATGGAGTAAATAGTTTGGTTTTACTTCAGAGTTAAATGGTAAAACTAAAACAAAATGGGTTAATAATCTTTCAACCTTTTATATATTTTATTATCTTTTAATTGCATTTGCAGAAACTGGTATTATCTATTGTCTTATTTTACTAACTGCTAAAGTTAGTACTTCAGACTAATTTAGGCTTATTTTTATATGGACAACATTCTTTTGCTTATCAAGGCTAAGCTACATGGAACAAACTGCCCATAGATCTCAGACACAAGGACACTGTGTTCTCATTCATAAGTGCTCTTAAAACGCACCTGATTTGACTACAAGAACAGACTTAAAGACTAAATAATGTTCACTTCCTTAATTATTGTCAGCATGGTTATGTTTTGTAATTTCATGGTGTTTGTTTTTGTAATTTTGTCATTGTATATATTTGTTGTGTTAATCTAATATTATAAAGTGCTTAGAGCTTCTAAAGATTAGGCATTGTACTTAGCCCATATTATTATTGTTATTATTGTTATTATTATTTTCTTTTTCTGAGCACATAGGATAAGCCATTTTGATCAACTGTCTGCTTTAGATAGCGCATAGTTTCCCTAATTACCATGTAAAGAAATTTCAATCATATTGTACACGAATGTAAAAATAGGTATGCCAACATTCTCTCCACTAGGAATGTTACCGATGCAAACAGCTTCACCTTATACCAGTCCCTCTCTCAGAAGTACATGATAATTGTAGAGCAGAAGCACTGAATAATAGTTTGTATAAAAAAAGTTTGACAGCATAGTTTATGAATTTTTCTTTCTGCCTTTACCTGTTATTTTATGAATATTTTAAAGACTTTTAATGCATTTACCATTTGTCTTTTGTCAGAAATTATGTTTGATTTTATTTGGAAGAGATTATCATGCCAAAATTTAGGACGTTTTTATCTTTAAAGTTTTAGGACTGCATGATATAGTATGGATTGTGGTGATGTACCACTAACTCCCAATCCATCCATCCATCCATCCATACACACATACAGGAGCCATGGTGGCTTAGTGGTTAGCATGTTGGATTCATGACCGAAGGGTGCAGGTTCAAATCCTTCCATTGGACCAGCCTGGATCAGCCAACATGGTGTGTCCTTGGCCAAAGCACTGTGTTCCAATTGCATTGGCAATAGATAACCTGTTTGTGTTGCTGTGCTATCAGCACCAAACCAAAAACATATACATTCATTCATACATTCATTCTTACATATATACATGCGTGCATGCATACATGAATGCATACATACATACATGTATAGACATGCATGCATACAGATAGATGTACATATATACATACAGACAGACATACAGACATACAGCAATGCATTTCAGTACATGATATGGTACATTGTATACTGCACACTTAAGTGGCAGATTACACTTTTCAGTGGTATGTAGTTTCAAACACTTGTTGATGGCTACGAAATAACTTGTTTATGACATGTGATTCTCATGTATTCAACCCATCATAGATAATGACTTATTTATAAGATATGAATCTCAAGTGTTAATGGATATTACTCAGATAATCTACTATAGAAAACTTACCATTCTTATCAACAAGCAAAGTTTCCTCTCAACCAAACCCCTTTTAGTTGTGCAAAATCCTGGAAATTTGTTTGTTTTAATGTGCAATTTTATGCAGCTTTTTCACATTTTTCTAACCAAAATATATACATCAGATTTGTATTCTAATAGGTTAAAGCTTTGTTTTCATTTAAAATAAGGTATAATTTATTTAATGTTGGCATGATTTTAAACAATAATAACTCCACTACCTTCTTTTTAATTAGTATTTGTACATTTGCTAAAGAGTGTTTCACTTATAAACCTTTTAATTGTAAGTGTTTACTGTACTATTGACTTCCAGTAACTCCATAGCGAAAGGTGGCTTTAGTCATTCCCACATACAACAACTGACACTTTTATGATTCCAGCCACTTCCACTGCAACCACCAGTTCAGTATCATCAACAAGCCCTACAAGGTTGAATGTTGACACTATGGTCATTGTACTAGCTGTTGTTGTTCCCATTGGTGGACTTTTACTAATAGGAGTGATCATCCTTCTTGTGGTATTGTGCATAAGGCATTGCAGGGCAGGAAAGAATGGTCGTGAAATTCCAGATGGTATGGCTGCACAGGACATAGGCAGTAATGTAGATGGATGGGAACAGTCATTAGGACATGACAGGACTGCTAAGCAGCTTAATGCAATACAGACCACATCTGATGGTTTAATTATATACCCCGGTCCAGCAGCTATGTCTACTGCCAGACTAAACAAGGAGAAAAAGTACCCTGATTTAGCATACCAGTACAAAACACCATTTACTGGGACCTATGGTTACCAGATTGCATATGTTCCAAGCACCTACATACCTGCTAAATCTTCCATTCACAACAAGGTCAAAAAACACCATAATGTAGGATTCCCTTACAGCAGACCCTATACTGGGACCTATGGTTACCAGACTGCATATGGCCCAAGCACCTACATGTCTGTTAGAACATACCCTCATAATAGCAAAAACTATGATTGTGAATCACCCCATCTAATAGCTACCAGTAGACCGACCTACAATCAGACTGCATATTACCCACAAACTGGATACAATGGGAAAATCAGTCAGGATGTGTACTACAAAGGCAGTGGACAGTATTCCTATGGACAGAGGTCAAGGCCACACCTTGACTGCAGTGGCAGAAAGCTACAGAGAGAATATTACAACCAGTGTGAAATGGCAGACTATGGAGGCAGTAGAGCAGGATATGGACAAACAAAACAATATGGACAGGGAACAACTATCTTTTATTGAGCTCACTCTGCTGATGACATCAGTTCCTTGTCATCTTTCTGTAACTGCATCATCTTGTCATTTTCATTACTAGCTATGCAGTAGATACTTATTTCATTCACAGGGCTAGCTTATTTAGCTTTTCCATTTAACTCAGCATATGAAAGAAGAGAAACAGGATGTATCAATGAATCTTCCATGAGCAACAACAGAAAATATTAAATTCATAAAGACTTGACAATGCTAAACTTTTCACACAATAAACTGTATGTGATCAATTTTCACAAAGCCTTGAAATGGTATAACATTCATCACTGTCTAAAAATCTAAGTGGTTTACAATACTTTTCACACACTTACTGCAGAGGCGACAGTAGAATAAATTTTGTTTTCCATCACAGATGTGGATGGTTTAGTAGCAAAAGTGTTTTAGATTGCATATATTCTTTTAAACTTAAATTTAGTGTAAAGTAGATTGTGTAAATGAACTCTTGAAAAGATAAATCTGCTTAGTATTTTATATTTTCATTCCAAGTGAAACTAATTCCAGATAGTTTTATTTTTTTTTTGTCCTTTTCCCTCACATAACTCACCTAGTTTTATTCAGTTTGATCAAACTCGGATTTCTTGAAAAACTGCTACTTGATTCAGCATTGTGTATAAATATTGTGATCTCTCAATCATTCACAGCTATTACTCTTTGTCATCTGAGTTTGGGTAGATATTTAACTATGATTGTAACAAAACTACTCTCATCTAATTCTGAGTATATCTTTAATTATCACTGTAACAAAAGCCACCTTTCTCTCATCATATTCTGGGTAGATATTTACCTATCACTATCACTGTAGCAAAATCTCTCTCATCAGATTCTGGGTAGATATTTAACTGTCATTGTAACAAAGCCTCCTTTCTCTCATCAGATTCTGGGTAGATATTTGAGTATCAGGTTAACAGAGCCATGTAGATGATTAAGACATTTAGTGTTGATCAGGAAGTTTAATTCTTGTGCTGCTGTTTATAACCTAGCACCAGCAATGTGTGCAGTGATATGTTTACTTCATGAAAAACAGCTGTAATTTCTGTCTTCTTTTCAGCAAAATTATTAATGTAGGTCAGTTGTTTGGAATATTAATTGTATTATTTTACATCAAAGATTGTTAAATTTTAAATGCATGCCTGGTTGATGACTATGTACATCTTGAGATGTTAACTCTGCAAGGAATATTATATTTGATATGGTAAGCTATACTCGTAATATCATGTGGTCTTTATTACAAGGAAAACAAGAAAGTCAACGCTTATAAAGGAAGTCTTTTCTTGTGTTATCAGAGTGAGACTTTTCCAGGGAAATACATTACACAGTGTATTGTGTTATCAGATCTAGATTTGTTTAGGCAAATAGTTTACACAGTATAGTGTGTTATCAGATTTAGACTTTCTGTGTCAAATACATTACACAATATAGAGTGTTATCAGATTTAGACACTAAAGATAAATGAGAGTTGAAGTTCGGGATGGAAAATTTCATCAGGTAGCTGTTCCTAAGGTTAATTGCATTCAAACATGTTAATGCTGTAATGAGTTACCTGAGCATGTGATAAAACTTGTATTGCAATAATGCACTTGTCCAAGGAAAACATGATTATACAGTGCAGACTACAAAATAAGGTGGCAAAAATGTAGCAGCAAATAAGATGATCTTAATTTTATATCACCATTATTGAGAGCTTTATATACTATTAGTTTTCTTTGTCCATTTAAAATTTTGCCTCTCCCCAGATTTGGAGGGGGCAAGATACAAGTCCCCTGCCATTGGTATCCTATGCGCAGCACTGTAGACTAGCAATGGTATGGCATCCATAGCAAATATATGAGACCTACTTTCAACTCCTTCAGATGATACAAACCAATTTTGATCAAACTTGGTAAAAGTGTTTCTTAGGACTAAGTTGTGTCTGAGATGGCACCTCTAGCAATTGTGTGACATCTATAACAACTAGATGGAAAAAACTTAAAATGATACACATCTTGTTTCAGGTATTGCTATCGTGCTATTGTTACTAATATACAGAAGTAAAAGTTCTTCTACCAGAAATGCTTTACAAAATGTGACAAAATGAGGTAGATAGGGTCCTAGCATGGACCCCTTACAAATAAAAGTAAATGATCGCAATGTACATTTCAGTCAGGTTTAAATTACTGAAAATAGAAACACAGTTCAGCAACAACAAAACATGTCAAAATCACAATTTTCTAATGCGAACACTTTAAGCAGTCCGCTGCACAAAAGTAGTTATTTATGGTTTATGGTCCCAGGAACAAGCTACCTTTCACATAAACAGTTTGGAAATGAGGGTGATATTTTTAGATGTGCACTGTTGTGATAACCAAATAAGAAGTTGTTGTATCATGCTCTCAGACAACATCACATAGTTGGAAGTGTATCTCAGGTACACTTTAACATTTTCTTTGCATGGATGTTTGGACACCCCCACAGGGCAGACTCAGAGAGGAATACTCTGTATTCGCCATATACCAGACAAGAAAATTTATTCTAATGCACAGTTACTCCAGTAAGCTTAAGCCAAGTTGGTAAATAATTATTCATTCCTGATTATGATCAGTCTTTGGAATCATTTATAATTGTGTTCAGATATAATTTGAGAGGAATTATTTATTTAAATTATTCATTGAAATTATTGAATTGCTCATTGACTTTTGAATTAACATATTGCTTTGGAATTTTGTGAATTCATTCAGAGACATTTTGGATTACATCATTGGCACATCAGGATATTGAAGGTTACTGGTTTATCACAACATTCAAGACTATTGGAATTTATTCAGAAAACTCTATATTCTTGAGTCCTGTGTCTTTTGAATTTTCACTTTGTATTTAAGGAAACAAATAGTTTGTTGAATTTTACTTAAATCATTGGTTTCACTTCTTTCTGTTGTATTTTTAAAGACCTAGTCATAAATCTGCCATTATAATAAGATATTTTACATTTGGGGTGGGGTACAACTGCTTTTAATAATGTAATACTTACCTTTGCCCTGTCACTTTTGTGAGGTTCCCTCCAGCCACCCCAGCCCTAAGTCCTTAGAGTAAAAGGGTCCAAGAAGAAAAAGGGTATTCCACATGAGACCGGCTCTGTGTTCTTTTCATTTAAATATCTTGAAACTTTCTGTCTAATGGGATGATGGAATTGTATGCCTGGACAAGGGTACTTTCATCCTAAAAGAAGAAAGCAAGGCAAGAATAACAGGTCTGCAGTGTTGTACTCAGAGTGCAGGCTTGTGGGTTTCTTAATTTTATTTCCTGCGTCCTCGGTATCTTGATTCTGTACACCCTGCTAAGTGCTCTTTTCTTTCAGGAAAACAAAACAAATGCATCTGCAAGTTTTCATCTGTGAATATCTATCCCTGTCACTGGTGGCATTTGCAATGGCCAGAGTCATGAGAGGTGACACAAACTGTAAGATGACAATGAATATCTATTTTAAAGCAAAGTACCAGGCAACAGAAACATTTCAGATATTTTGTAATCACCCAAGTTGCAATGTAAAGTGTTTGACGGCCATTGGTGTAGCATACTTTTCAGATTAAAGTCACCATTATGGTGAGAAATGTCTACTATATTCTGAGGATGAAATAATGACATTATGTAAATACACATTTGGTAATTTACTTAATGCATGTAAATACATATCTGGTTATTTACGTAATGAATTCATTGCTTGGAAATAAACGTAATTTGGAAAACGGGTATTTATTGTAATAAATGCTGTCTGATCATGCATGTACACTAAAGTTAAATGAGTGCAATATCCAGGATAAAAAATGTCATGGTGCAGCTCATTTTAGGCTTGTCATATATTTAAACATGTTACTTGAGCACATGATAACATTTTATTGTAACAATGCAAGTGTCCAATGAAAATATGATAGTAAAGTGCAGACCACAAAGCTAAGGTGCAAAACTGTTGAAGGAAACAAAATTATCTTATTTTTGTTGCACTATTAGTGGACCGCTCCGGTGGCCTAGTGGTTAGAGCGTCTGCCTCAGATGCAGGAGGTCGCGGGTTCGAACCCCGGCCGAGTCATACCAAAGACTTACAAAAATGGTACTAACAGCTGCCTTGCTTGGTGCTCAGCATTAAGAGGTTAGTGTTAGGATTGGTTGGCCTGGTGTCAGGATAATGTGACTGGGTGGGACATCATGCCACATGTCTGCGGCTTGATGCCCCAGTGCTAGACATCACTATAAACTGTCACACTGCAGACATCGTAGCGATATGACTGAAAAATTGTTAAAGCTATGTTAAAAATCTAAATCACACACACACACTCACATGCACTATTAGTAAGTGTATTATATACTGTTTCCTTTAAAATATTGTGTTTGTCACAGATTAGGAGTGTGTGTAACATAGTGTCCCCTGCGCTTGGAATTGTATGTGCAACAAACACTTTAGACTAGCAGTGGTGTGGCATTCATAGCAGATATATTGGAGACCAATTTCAACTTCTTGAGAACATTATAAACCAGTTTTGTCCAGGCTTAGCATTCCTTAGGACATGCTTTATCAGTGGTGTGACATCTTTAGCAACTGGATGGAAAACCTTTAATTGAACTTCATCTTGCTTCAGGTATTATTTTGCTCTTTTCAATAATAACAGATATTCATCTTTCTACAAGTATTTCTATTGTGCTATTGGCAATAATCTATACTCATCTTGCAACATGTTTTACTAATAATATATTCTCATATAGCTACAGGTATTGCTATTGTGATATTGACAGTAATATATACTCATATTGCTACAGGTATTGCTATTGTGCTGCTGGCAATAATAACTGATATTCATATTGATGCAGTTATTGTTATGGGGTTATTTGTACTAATATTACAAAAATTACTTTCTCTCAAGAACTACTTTACCAAATAAAACAAAATTGAGATAAGCAGAGACATAGCATAGACACCTTACAAATACATATAAAAATGGCAATGTATCTTTAGTCAAGCTGAAATTATTTACAATAGAAACTCAGTTAAGCAACAAAACATGTCAATATCACCATTTGCTAGCAAATAGCTGGAAATTGCCAACATGCATGGATGTCTTGCAATGCAAGGCACCTGTCTGATTATTACATTGTTACATGTGCAATTTGAACCATTATATGCCAAGTGAGTGATATCTGTATGTCTGACCTTTGTCTTGCTGTTAGTCATAGTCCATTTTCTATTCATGGTTACCCTATCTTATTCTTGTTGACAACAAGATTGCAAATAACTTGATCAAACAACATTTTATAAATAATTGTACTTTATCATATCACTCCAAAACAAAATTAAGCATCTAAAAATATTAATTTGTTATTTATTGTTCATGGTGTAGATTGCAGTGTAGAATAAAAATGCTGCAAATCTATTCTTCATTAACCATCTAAACCATCATAAATGTGCTGTAGCATCATTATTTCTTATTTTGGAAGCAATATACATGAAAACTATAGGTTTGAGTAATTAGCAAATGTTATTATTGGTTTTGTATTTCTTTGCAGCGAAAGGTGGATCAAGTTGAAGAATATTATGTAAGGCTATCATATTAGACTGTCCCTAAAGAATGCTAATAATCTGTACAGCAAAGAGCCTACAACCAGGAAAGAAATACAACATAATTTTACAGTTTCTCTTGCTCAGATGTGCCATGCCATTTGTATAGAAAACTGCAGCATTACACTTGGAAAAGGTCATGGATTTATTTTTTGCTGTGTGTATGATCTTGACAATACTCCTGAAACACCATTATTGAAGTTTGCTGATGATAGCATCAGAAATGCCTACAAGACTGTTGTAGTTATGATCAGGGAAGCATTTCAGAGTGGATTTGTATCACTTGAAATTCAAATGACAATGAATCAGAGTTTTAACAAAAATAGACACAGTGTTGTGCCAGTATTATTGGAAGACTGTGAAGTTCCTGGTTATCTGAAAAACCTGAGCTATGCCGATGCTAGGGATACCAAGAGGAGAGATCTGGTGGCCCAAGTTACTGATGGAGCTGGAGGCTCAGGGTGAGCAAGTATTTTGCAAGTTTGCAGACAGAAGTCTCTAATGGGGGGGGATAAAGTCACATACTTTATTTAGAAGGAGACCTTGTGGAGAGTTGCAATGTCCTAATTATATTTATAATTTTACAATAACAATTTACATCAACATTTTTTCAAATTCTTATTATGAGTAGAATTTATAAGTAGATACAATAAATGAAATACTACATTGGGAACAATCATTACTTTTAAAATATAATATCTAGAAAAAAAGGGAGCAAGTCAACAAATTGCCTCTTTGTATAGTGGACTGATTAAATTGTTCACATTATCATTAAATGACAACTTGTATTTTGTATAGTGGACTGATTAGATAGTGTTCACATTATCATTAAATGACAACTTGCGCAACTTGCTTTTTGTATAGTGGACTGATTAGATTGTGTTCACATTATCATTAAATGACAGCTTGCATTTTGTATAGTGGACTGCTAAGAGTGATCACATTATTATTAAATGACAACGTGAATATTGTATAGTGGACTGCTAAAAGTGTTCACATTATCATTAAATGACAATGTGCATTTTGTATAGTGGACTGCTAAAAGTGTTCAGATTATCATTAAATGACAAAATGCATTTTGTATAGTGGACTGCTAAAAGTGTTCACATTACCATTAAATGACAACTTGCATTTAGTATAGTGGACTGCTTAAAGTGTTCACATTTTCATTCAATTACATGCATTTTGTGCAGCGGACTGCTTAAAGTGTTCACATTTTCATTCAATGACAACTTGCATTTTGTATAGTGGACTGCTAAAAGTGTTCACATTTTCATTCAGTGACAACATACATTTTGTATAGTGGACTGCTAAATTGTTCACATTATCATTAAATGAAAATGTGCATGTTGTATAGTGGACTGATTAAATTGTTCATATTATCATTAAATGACAACTTATTTTTGTATAGTGGACTGATTAGATTGTGCACATTGTTATTAAATTATAACATTTTTGCAGTATCCATATACACAACAATACCTATAAACTAATAATATTTATCATGGAAGAAAGATAATATTCTGGTTCTAATAATTTATATGGTGAATTAAAAAAATATTTTCCACATTTCATTGTAAGCACAATCATCTTTATAAGTGACCTATACCACCCAAACACACACACTCACACATATATTAAAAACAAATATAAATTGGTGAACATTTTCTTTTTTAAAGGCTTTATTTACCATTTAAATGGGGCCACCGAGTGGTCTAAAGCATTCACCATTCCAGATCACTGCCATCTCACCTCTATCTGCTTGGGGTTGAGTCTCAGGCTCGGCTTATGTGGGTATGTGAGAAGGCTTGCCAGTAGCTTCCTGTGGGTCAGTGGTTCTTCCCTGGGGGTTTTCTGGGTTCTTCCTCCACCAGTTATTCTGGACACCATGTATAGCCTATCTTGTACTGAAAAATGGTGTTAAACCCTACAACAACAACCATTTAAATGTTCTTGTGAATGTACGTTTTATTAGTAGATTTCTTAAGGTAGTTAATTGTTCAATGTATAATGTAAAGTATGAACCCTATGACACTCCGGTGTGTATTATAAACGCAATTGTATCCATGTTTATGTTACATTTATTTACCAGACTTACAGCATTTGAAATGGAAATGTTGAACTTCTTTCTTTCCACTTATCTTGCTTGACATCCAAAATATATTGGATTTGAAGCTAAGCCATGTTTGTCAATACCAAAAAAGCATCTTGTTGACGGATAAAAGGGTTTACTCAGTGCTAAAGAGGAAAGCAAATAAGAATGTGCTTATATTTTCATAGCTGAACTATTGATTATTTAGAAATATACAGCTATAATGTTTATCCTGAAATATGCAAGACATTTTTATTAAGTGTTTTTATTAAGTGTTTCATTTTAAATTGAATTGTTATGTAAACACTTACTGCATTTGAAAAAGATCCCTATATCTTATTATTTGGTGCCAATTTTGTTCTCAAAAGAGGCTTAGACAAATACTTGAACATATATACAAATCTTTGAACGTATAACATATTCAAAAACTAAATTATTATTTTATGTTATATTATACTGATGGAATTAAATAATAAACAATTTAAATATAAAGTAGATATTACTAACACTGGCTTAGAGTATTGCTTCTATAGAAAATCAGTCATAAACAGATACATATTATAAGAGAGAGTGAGAGTTTGCAAGCAGGTGGATTTTTTTTAAATCTGTTCATCCTGAACTCATTTTTATTTTTAATGACCTTCTTACAGGGAACATGCTATCTTTTGGTGTCTCATTTCTAACAGAAAATGTTAGACAAGCAGCCAGAACACATACACCTACAGTTGAAGAAAAATACCTTTTATGAATGAGAAGTTCCTTTGTCCAGAATCGTGCGAATTCAGATAAAACACCCATGTGACATGCCAATTCAGTGGTTTGAAATCATGGCACAGCGAGGTCAAAAGCAAACTAAGCAGGCTACATTCAGGACTACGGAAATCAAGACACAGTGAGGTCAAAAGCAAACTAAGCAGGCTACATTCAGGACTATGGAAATAATGACACAGTGATGTCAAAAGCAAACTAAGCAGGCTACATTCAGGACTATGGAAATCATGACACAGTGAGGTCAAAAGCAAACTAAGCAGGCTACGTTCAGGATTATGGAAATCATGACACAGTGAGGTCAAAAGCAAACTAAACAGGCTACATACATTCAGGACTATGGAGATCATGACACAATGAGGTCAAAAGCAAACTAAGCAGGCTACATTCAAGACTGAAAAAACCATGAGACAATGAGGACAAAAACAAGATCAAATGTGTATCGCATTCAGGATTGTGGAAATTAGTGCAGAAATGTGTCAACATGTAACATTCTTTTGTGGGGAATCTTTTATGGTTTTACATTAGATTTTTAGGTTTGAAGGTGAAATCAATCCTGGACAACTTAAATGTAAAGCCCTTGCATTCCCACAGGGACAGTCTCACTGAAGTTAACGCTAAAGCAGTTTTATTACAAAGATACCATTAAATTATCTGATGTCAAAGACTGAAACCAATCCAACTCAAGATGCCATTAAATGATCTCATGTAAAAGACCTAAACCAGTCCAATTAAAAAAATATTTTGTAGAATTCAATCCTTAAATTATTTTCTAACCATCATGCAATTTAGAGATAGTTCTCAAATAATAACTGAAATTTTACAGCCAATTTATATTGAGACAATTTTGGTTGTAGGCATTCATTTTATTTTAGATATTTCAGAGCATTACTGAGACATGTTGAAAGCATTACTCAACAATTTGTGCATCTCGTATTTTTATTTTAGTTTCATCGGTGCCATCAGTGGTCAATATTATGATATTTTATTTCTTAAAACTGATATTGCCTACAAATGCTGAATATAACAGCATCACCTGTTTTATTTTGCATGTAAACTATAACATCCCCCTGCATGTAGAATTCAACGAACTCAGTATATGCTATTTCACAGAAATGTAATGAATCAACGTCCCCAAATTTAATGACTATAATATCTGCAGTCCAATCTCCCATAACTGTTTCCTCACTGAAAAAACCACTCTAATATCAAAGCTAATGTTTAATTTTTCCCCAAATCACTTTTGCGTGATATTCCTGCTCACCTTCCAACATCAACATCTCTTAAAAAGACTATTTACTCTTTTCCATATGTGGTTTGCAAAACATAGGTTGTACTTTTTCCATGCTTGTTTCCATTTTTGTACTTTCTATCAATTGATTTATGTTCATGCAAATTTAAGAGGATCTTGTTTTACTGAAAATTATAGTTAATTATTATCTCCATCATGTGCACAGTCCTTTCTAAACGGCATGGTTATCTCCCTTTGTTCATTCATAGGGACCCAAGTCCAAGGTAGTACTGACTGTAGCACATTAAACTAAATATAAAATAGTGATTTATGGCTGTTTAATTTCATACTCTATGCCATGCCATCAAACTAGTGACATTGTTGTTTCTAGATTTAGTAAATTGCTCAGTTTATTCCATGAATATCAAAGTCTACAGATACTCATATACCAGACCGATAGATACAGAGTTTAGCCAGGAAATGATTTCAGATTCTTAGTAAATTTGTCCAAGATTATTCAATGAATACCAAGGTCTACAGATGCTTGTCTACAAGACTGAAACAAAACTCTGATAAACTTTCTCTCTCTCTCTCTCTCTCTCTCTCTCTCTCTCTCTCTCT